>NIUQ01001718.1:0-14552 GCA_002796945.1 Plectus sambesii
TTCGTTTATTGTACTTAGCTTCGAAATTCACAAGAAATAATTTGCATAGAGCCGTAGATGTAGAGAGTAGTTTTTTAAATGCGCATTAATTTTCAAAATTATCTCTCGAATAGCGCAAAAGGGTCGTCAAAGATAGAGTAAGCAGTTATGCAAAAAATGAACTAACTAAGCTAGAGGGAGAGTGACAGAGCGAGCGAGGGGGTGATAAATTGCTATTTCGATCATCTGAAACAGTGCTGCAGGCAACCACTTCTGACAGTGAGTCAAAATAGCTCATTGGTACTTTTATTTTGAGCGCCTCTTCTGAATACAATGGTTAATGAGCACATTTCAACTTGAGGGATTATTTATTTACGAAGAGAGGAAGCGCAGGTTGGCGTTTAATTCCTGTGAAACGACACATGATTAAAAATCAACTTTTCTATTTTGTGTTCCATGTTGCTCAGATGAAATATTTCTTGATTTCTTTGAACTCTGCTAGAGGCAGTGGAGTCAGTTGTGTTTCTCCTGACAGTGCTATGGCACAAAATTGTAATAACACGATAATAATCGTCTAAAGCTGCCCGAGATTATTCTCGTTCATCCATTTACACATGTCGAGCACGGCTTGTCGCAGTCTCTTCGGATCACTGATTCCGTCGCGCACTTGCTTGAAATGGCGCAACAAGTCGTTCTTTTCTCGCTCTTTCAATTTTCCCTAATGCCATAAAAATGATGAATATTGGCAACCACAAATGCACTATTTACCGCCAACTTTTCCGCATCCAATTCTTTTTCCAATCGGTGAAGGCGTTTTGTCACTTCTTGGTGGTTCTTTTTGCTGGTCAGAAGTTCCTTTTGCAAGTTTTCAATCTTAGTTCCTATCTACATTAAAACAATTATTATTATTGAAGCAGCTGCTGAGTTTTGTACAAACGTTGAGTGCCGCTTTTTCTTTAGTGTCAACAGATTGGGATAATTTTTCACAATCCTCTTTAAGCATTTGTATTTCCATTTTTTGTGAATTTATTATGTCGAGTGCTTCGTCACGTTCTTCACCCAGCACGATACTCTGTAACTTGCAGTCGTCATGATAGCCGCAAAAAATCGAAACGGCGTACGGTAGCTTTAAGCGAAATCAACTCGGTAGCCAGTTCGCTTGCTTCTTGTCGATGACTGAGCGCTCGCTGTTCATAACTTTTAACGGCTGTGGTCAGCTTGTTTGTAACATTCTGCTCATAGTTGCTTTTGTCCTCTCGTTCTTCGGTTAGTTGCGCTTTGAGCTGTAAAGAATACAATAAAAATTTACATATTGCTAGTGTAATACACGATCTATGCATTTTGACGAATAAAGGCCGCTGACAACGATATGATCGCGTTAGGTCGCTCACGATTGGTGTAGAGAAGTAAATTGAATTCAGGTCGGCGCAATCAGTATTAATAGTCCAAAGAAAGTCAATTTGAAAACGCGCATTGGGGAATTTTCGTTTCGATCTAGGAGCAGATTGCGAAAACTCTTCGCCGATATGTCCATTTCGTGCGAGCACAGTCTTGCTAATCATATCAGGCTCACATTTACAATGAGGCACTTTCACTCTGACACTTTTATACTTGTAATATCTTGCGCATTCGAAATTAATCCCTGGCAAAAGTGTGGCTTTCGATGAATTCTAACGGCCGAAAACGGCTGCGGATAATAATCTTCATTTACAGTTTAATATTTTCCGGCCGATAGCGATTGCATCACTGCTAGCGCGCCGTGCAACTTTTAATTCAACTGATATTGGGGCACCGACTGATACGTTATATCCGCTGCAATGGCATCGCATCATTCACTCATACTGAAAGTACCGTGCTTATGACGTTTTCCAACTGTTCACAGTGAACTTGCCAAGAGTTTTCGGTTTCTGCGAAGCTACCTCGCACGGCGTCCAGCTCGCGATCGAACTGCTCCTGCTGCAGCTTCAGGGATTCGCTGAAAGACTCCTCCTCTGCAATCGCTTTTCGCATGTGCTGCTCCATCATGGATTCATAGTTGCGTCGTTGAAGTTCGCTTTCTTCATTGTAGAGCGCGCGAAGACTGCTGATGGTGCTGTTGTGCGTAAGGCCGTCGGCGTCCAGCGTTTCCTCCAGTTTCTGAACACCGCCATGAGCTATTGGAATCGCAGCACGCTACACGAGTGACAGCAACCAACCGCGATTCGCAAATGAAGCGCTTTTTGCTTTTGTTCAAACGCTTCCTTGGCGTCATCAAGTTCCTTTGATTTCATGCCTTTGAACTCTCGCATCACTTCCGCTGCATTTTTTCTAACATTATTCTTCTCTGTCTCCAGTTCTTGCACAAGTCTTTGCTGTAAACGTAGAGTGAGTATAGAGTGAATTGTGTGAGCTGCAAACATTGAACGACGACTAAAAATTCTTACTAAAGCCGAAAGCTCGTCAGCAGAGCACTGCACAGCATCGTCGGCCGACGAAGCAATGCCGTCCGCTGGAGCACGACGGTCCATAATCAGTATAGAGCCGTCTTCAAACCCCACCGCCGACAGTCTCCCGCCGGCCGCTTCGATTTGCTGCAAACAGCTACGAATGAAACTGAAAAATAAATGCGGAATGATGTTCAAGTAGTTACTTTGGTAACAGCAGATTCAATGTTGGTTTCGACGACCTCGGTGCGAACGATCTTTTCGGTAACCTCATAGACGATCATCAATTTACCATTAGTTGTACCGATTAGGAGATAATTTTCGTTGGCGACACAATTCATCGGCGCATTGTCGAAGCCAATCGTTTCATTATGGACGTTCACTTGATCGAGTTCCTGAAGAAATCTTTGAACTATTGAAGATTGAGACATCATTCAACCTTTCCGCTTTTGACGAGAGAGAGGACAAATTTTTTGTTCAATAGGAAGATCACATCAGTCGCCAAGGTGATGTCGATAAAGTCTCGAAGTTTGAAATTTATTGACCAGAGTGCTTTGCCCGATCTTGCATCATGCATTGTCACCGTCTCTTTGTCGGACAGCAAAGCAATGTAATTTCCACAGCCCGACCTACTCATGGCCGCAATCTGAATATGTGATCAAGTTTAAAATAACTCGAAAGATATTATCTGATACTATTAATATTGCGCACTTAAAGTTTAATAATAAGCATGATTACGTTAATATTTGAGCCGAGAAATTGTTTCCAAACCAGCGCTCCCGTATTGGACAACAGCGACATCAACGTGCTCGATTCCACGATCAAGAGTTTGCACCCTGATTGACTCAGCTCCATCTGAAATCGCCGCCGTTGCAATTGAATCAAATTTCACTAATGACGCGACATGTTGGATAGTTCCTTCGTAAATCGAATTGACGAATGACAGATCGCGAAACGCCACTTGATGTAACTTTATCCCGCTTCCGTCTTGAACGAAAACCTGATGGCCATTTGGGTGAAAAGCAACGGATTGTGCGTCGGCAACTTGTCGCCATGACAGAGCGTTGCTGAAAGTTTAAAGTGAAATATTTATCTATTACATATTCTTTGCCGTTTTAAGGTGATCTTCACTTAATTTCAGCTAAAAAACCGACATACCCAGTGTTCAGGTTGTGCACGATGATGATTCCATCGCTGTCCAAAGAAACGATTCGTTCTTGATTAGAACTTATTGCAAAGGAGAGGCTAATGATCTTTGATGAATGATCAGCTGCCAGCAGGTCAAATCCATTGATTTTCACCAACTCTGTCGACAACTTGCCGAACGGAACATGGAAGATACTATTGTTTTCGATACAAAGTAATTCGCTTTCATCCGCATTCAAAAGTATTTCCTTCAGACGTCTGTCGAGCGCTCCGGGGATTATGGGAACCTAAACAACGTAACTTTGCTTTTCTGTAGTTCATTTCGTCGCCTATAACTATTACAATGAATACGCGGCAAACGCTCCAGTCGGTGTGCCCGTTGTTGATCGTCCACATAAAGATTGCTCCTACATCCGTCGAACAGAGAAATATCTGATGTCCTGAGCAAAGAGATGAAACGGACAAATTATTGTAGCCGCGAAACAGACTGAAAGCGCCGCTGTTTGCGAAACGGACACGATTATTGCTCACTCATTTTGAAGCTCCGTCAGGTCGATGACATTCAACTGAGTCTTCTCGTGGAAAAGCTTGACATTTCCTGTAACTGTGCCGAAAGCGAGCGTGATATCGCCGAACCATTCGTGACAAGTTATCGTCTCTCCAGTCAACTAAGACACAATTATTGACAAAGAGCATCGTAAACAATTTCAACGAAACGTTACTTGAATTGAAGTAAATATTTCCAGGGTACCGTTTGAGTTGCGCAGTAAACGAGCCTGACTCTCATCTACCAAGCACACAAGTCCCTCGTCGGCGGGGCAAAAAGAAATCTGAAGAAAACTCAATCACAAACAAGAAGCAACTTCACACGGCAAATGACGGCAATATGAAGATTACCTGCCAATTTTGTGTCTGATCGTTCTTTCTAATTTCAACTACGCCTTCGCCGGTCATTTTCTCGTGTTCAAAACTGTAAACGGCCAAACGAACGAGCATCTCTTCGATAGTAAATGTCAAAATCAGTTCGTTTCCATGAGAAATTTTGATGCTTGATGCGAGCGTCGAGCACGGCATTCGTTTGATTTCGGCACATTTCTCAGTCTCGCGCACAATGAGCTTTGCTCCTTCGGCGTGATCGATGCAGACGACCAAGTATTGGTAATCGGGCGAGACCGTCAGCGCGCCCACGGTCGCCTGCTGATCCTCTTTGGTCCAAAAGCGATGTCGAGCGGCCAGATCGAGAAAGCACACGAATCGGCCCACGTAGCTCACCACCGCAGAGGCGCCGCAGAATCGCGCCGAACGGAAACCGGCGATCGGTTGGAACTTTGGTGGAAAGAGAAGCTGCGAGTCGCCCCCGCTATCGGCCATCACGGTTTGCTCGTTTCGCCGTGGGCCGTCGACCGCGCGTACTGCACGTACTGCTGAGTGTCGACAAAGTACTGTGGGTGGTGGAGGGCTATGTCGCGGAACCAGTGGGCGTCGTACTTCTTCAGCTTGCAGAGAATGTCGCTGCCAAGCGTCACCGGCTTGTCCTCCTCCAGCTGATTCTCGCTGTCCGACGACGCCGAATTGACGTCCAGTCGGACGCCTTTGAGGAAGAAGGCCGCCGCTTTCGGCGGCTTCAATTCGCCCTTCTTCCCCTTCTTCTTTTCTTTTACTTCCTTGCCACCAGAAGGTGTAGGTTTTGGTTTCGGCTTGAGTGGCTTAACCACTACTTCGGCTTTCGTGCTAGTCGCCGTCGACATTGGCATAGCAAGTGGTCGCTGCGTTCGCTTACGTGCCGGTTGAGCCCCAGCGGAGCGGTTCAATGGTGCGTGAAAATCGCAGTTCCGTTGAGCAGAACCGATTGCTGCCGACGGATATTGCAATTAGTATAAGGAAAGAAATGATTGGTGTGACAATAAGAGATTGTCTCAGATTTTGTCCTGCACTTCAGAAGCGACGATGAGTGGAAGTCGATTGCAATCGATGCATTACTGCAAGCGTGGAATATCATTTGTCCGGTGTTCGAGATTCTTGGCGAAATAAGTTAACTTCTTGACGCGCGAGCGAAACCTATGCTTGCAAAGAAAACCATTTTTGTCTTCAGTAAGCGTTCCTTTAAGCCGCAATGGATGGGATCTTTAAAATGAATATCGATATTTATGTCAAGGAAAAATGGTCTAAACCGGAATGATCCTTGGACAGGTTGGCAGGGCAGGATACTGTCAATCTGCCCACGCAATGCATCGCGGCATTGACGTAATTAAACGCTACGTGAATAGCGCACAGCGCGAATGTTCACATACAGCGTATTTCGCAGTCGTTCACCTCTTCGATTCGTTGCCGGCTGCGTGGGAATGCGGCGGAATAGGAAGCATTTGTAGTTCTCTAGAAAAAATATATTTCGTGCTGATTAATATTGTGATTTGAGGCAAAATATCTCGTTATCTGTATAGAACTAATATCACACTTTAGTGGGTTATAACTGCGAAGAGCCGCAGCGGCGAAAATGATGACTGAAGCTGCGCCGACGTCTGGCGATGAAAACAATGAAGATAGCTTTGACGGTAAGCTTGTTGATCACTTTCGCGAATGCACACGTAGCTCTTGTCTGAAGTCTGTGGCTTGATTTTATTTTACCGGTCACTGAGTAGTTTATAGGTGAAAAAAATGATTATTTAAGCTCCTTTTGCTTTAAACTGACTATTTAATGATACTGTTATATTTCTTCAAAGAGAATAAATTGCCCATAAAAACAGTGTAATATTAAATTCCTGTCTCAAAAGAGTATAACAGTACAGTATGAGTTGGTAAAAAGGATATATCTTTAGAAGATGGAGAATTGTCGCCACCAACGGAACGATGGGCACCGATTGGGGCATCGGGTTCGGGGGAGGAGACGACTCCGACGAAAGTTGATGCAAAGCCAGGGTAAGCTTTTGATAATTTTCAGTTTGAACGTTAATTTCACGTTTATTCTCTTGATTTCTGCAGGCAGTTGCTCAGCGCAACGAATATTGATCGATTGCGCGAATTGGAGGAGGAGCAGGACCAACTGAACAGTTCTCTACTTGCTCTTACCACTCATTTTGCGCAGGTTCAGTTTCGACTGAAGCAGATCGGCGAGGCTGACTCTGAAGATAAAGAAGTTTGTCTTCCATACTCTTCTAGTGTTGAATAACCAACATTCTTCAATTAGTAACAAGTAATCTCACCAGGCACCGTAGTTGGTAAAGATGAGCTCACTTTTTGGTGTTTGAACACCGTTTTTCACCGAGAATGATAGCCGTTTCTTTGCTTTTACTTTGCATCAATTGATAGAAAGAAATGCCATCAACTTTCGAAGCAGATTGCCTTATTCAATTTATAATTCCTGACTACTGATATTTTGATTATGCAAACGTTCAATACTGTTATTGCACTCCTTTTTTATTTTTTCACTCTATTGCCACTCGTCCACTGATAATAACGCTTTAGCGTTTGCTGAAAGAGTTGGAGCAGTTCGCATTCAAAGGCTGTCCAGACGTGACTGAGGTAAAGCGTCATCGAACGTGGCATTCGAACGCGGTGGGCGACGATTCGGCAGAGCACCAGGCAATCATGGAGCAGCAGCGCGCCAAGCAAATGCAATTGATCGGCCAGCTGAAAGACCAACTGCAGGACCTGGAGCAGTTCGCTTATGATACCGGCGATGGAGGCCTCCCTTCTAATGAGGTCCTGGAGAAGCAGAAGGCCGTTCTCGACCAGTTGCATCAAAGGATGGATTTAAATCTGGAACTGGACAAAATGTCCCAGGAAGACCTCCAGAAACACGTAGACATGGCGCTGAAACAGGTCTCTCGCCTTCTTTTCTTCTTTCCCACATCTTCTTACAGCGTATTCCTCGTTTTGCAGTTGATCAACCCCATGAAGGTGAAGGAGCAGTTGGTGGAGCAGTTGCAGACGCAGATTACCGACCTCGAGCGATTCGTCGAGTTTCTGCAGGGCGAAGGCGCCGCTGGCGGCCGACCGGCCTTCAAATGCTGCTGCGAAACGGACGTGAGTGTTCAAAGATTACTGTTCATATTCAATGGTGTTCACTTAAAGTGATTTCGGCTCTATCGGTATTTCACTTATACCGGTCAAGGTTGTCGGTCTCAAAGTTTATCTCCCCATCCATATAAGCTCCCTTATACCGGTCAAAATGTCTCAGTTCCCCTCGCCCTCCTTTTACCGGTATAAGTGAATTTCATCGTATTACTGTTCATATAAACCATTTCAACTTTAATGAGGACACTTTCCAAATCAAATAGAACGTTTTCTCAATTAAAAAGGATACTTTCCAAGCCAAATTGACATGAAAAACTGTCCTCTTTGATTTAAAAATGTCTTATTTGATTTGGAAAGTGTCCTTATTAAAGTGGAAATGAAATAACATTGTTGATAATAGTAGTAACATGATAGCGGCAGAAGTCAGTGTGCGTGGGCATCGAGTTGCCGTGCATCGCCTAGTTGATCGATTGTTTATTTCAGCCCTCCAACTGTCTGCTGCACAACGTCGAGCGTCGTCGTCAGGTACAGCAGCGCGCGCAATCGACTGCCTCTTCCTTCAACCAGTACTTGCTCAGTCAGCTCGGCTGTCAGAGCAACAAATTTCAAAAGAACGAATTGAAGAAGTCGACTAAAGGCAACCATTGGGGGTGAGTGGAATGCTTATTGTCCTGTCCATTCATCGATTAATCCTCAAATTTCAGCGATCTTCGAGCCGCTTTGGAGCTCTCTGTTGGTAGCCTGTTAGCAGCCGTAACTAAGCACATGTCCCATGCAAAGGAGCCGCGATCGCAGCCGTTGAAGCCATATGACAGCGATGAGGATGATGTCGAGGTAAGATAAGGCGACGCTTGCCGACTCAATCGACTCTTCTTTTAGGATGTGTTTGAAAAATGCCATGAAGAAATTGTAACCGCCGTTCGCAGGGACTTTTGCCCGGCGCTACGCGACCTGCTTCAACACGGGCTTCAGGATCAGGTACCATTTTTAAGATTGAAAAATCTTAGATATCAGTGTGGAACGGTTGCTTTCTGCAGACGAGTGTTAATTCTTCCGGTTTGGGTGCATTTGGGTGTTTTCCGGCACGTCAACGACGTCCACCTTCGCCTGGCGCTGGTTAGTCCTTCCTTTTCCTTTTCCTTTCTTTCACCTTTCTCTTTGCGGCGAGCGAACAACGTTTGATTCAGGAGGTGTCACCCAAAAAGCGCCCGAACACGCCTGGGATCCTTTCGTGCGCTACTTCGACATGAAGCACGGTCGCGAGTTCAGCGAGGCCCCCGTGCGCAAGCTGTCGCAGAGCTTCAACCTCAATTCGATCGGCGGTCGGTCGGTCACCTCTAGACAGGTATAATACTACCTTTTTTGTCACAGATAATTTAGGCGAAGTTTCTTAGTCTGTAAGATAACGGCAAAGGCAACCCCTTAATGTCGGCTAATGCGTCGCCATACCTCCGTATATATCGTTGTAGGATCAATGTTACTGTGTTAAGATGGACCGTGATTTTTTGATTTAAAGAGATTCGTATGCGATGGAATGAATTCACATACTATTTTATACTTACATAAAAATATCACATTGTAATAATAGTAATTTATAAAAGTATACCTTTTACTCAGTTTTTTCACTAATGGTGTTTTGCTTTGCGAAAATGCTAGTCTGCACTGCGCACGTGAAACACAAGCATTATGAGACCAAAACGTTATCCTCTTGTTACTGGCGAAGAAATTTTAAATTATGAATTTTAATAAAGGATAATATGATGCGATGCGATGCTTTTGATAAAGGGTAATATTAGTACAATACAACGCAATACGCGAGCAATATAAAAAATGTCTTTTTTCAGCTGCTGCTTACGACAATCGAAAATATTCGCACATCTCACGAAAAGCTGAAGCGTTCGCCAGACGCGATGTTCAAAGCGTTTGTATCGGCAGCTCTGAAGTGAGTCATAGTTGCGCTTTGGACGTCGATTACGCCCCGTCTTTTCAGTAGCAAGAAGCTGGTAGCCCGGCTGCGAATGGTATTACGCACGCGCGAAATTGTCGAAGAATGCTACGCTCCCTGGTCTTACGTCGCTAAAACTGGTCAGTTTGCGTCAGATTTGTTTCTGCGAATCGCACGGGGGGTTATGCTTCGATTTGACCGTGCGTTAGGCTAATCCGAGTAATTACCGAGAAGATATAAGTAATCCTTAGTAATCCTCTGTATCGCACTGTCACACGAAGCATTAGTGTAATGTGGGATGACCGCATTGGTATGATATTATTCGACCAGTAATGAAGCGACATACGCTACACACTAAAAAATGCATACACTACCACAATAACAATGACGCAATTCCGCATCATGTAGAGAAATACGATACAGTATCCCTGATGGACGGGTGCGAATTACGCTTACATTTAACTCAACTTAGCTATTAACATGGACGAGATTATTTAGGCTGTGAAGATGTGTACGCTCTGCTTGAGAAGTTGCAACAGTTTGACTTCGACTTGCCCGTCGATCTGGCCGTGCGTCCATTCCAGCACATCAAAGACGCCTTTTAGTCACGTGTCTCATTCCATATAGTAGTTCTTTCTAGAGCAAATATTTTCGTTATCAATGTATTCTCATTTTTCTTTATCACTCTCGCTATTGCTTCAAGGGTTTCTGAAAAGACGCAATTTGTTGGTATAAGCGCGAGCCAAAGATGAATCTTCGATTGAATGTCGTGATTTTAGTATTAATTTAAAGCATTCCAGCTAGCTAGCTACTCTTGTGATTGTGAATATCCGATGTACGCTCTGTCTTTCATCTTGCCGAAGGACTTTAAACAGCTGGGGGTTCAAACGTTGTCATTTGCCTATCTTGGCTTTATTCCGTGTACTGATTTTTTTGCGGGAGTTTGCCGGCGTACGGTTTTCATGTGATGTGAGAGATATTTGTCATCATTATCATCATCATTCGTCAAAGTATTAACCATTCCTTGACTTTTTCTGGTCGCTTCCAGCCTCTTTTTGGTCTCTCGCTTGCTCGTCGTTCTTTTTCACGCTCGTCACTCTGCTGCTTATCTGGTCGATTATCATTCCATATTTATTCGTGATTGACTTATCGTGGGAATGTGTTGTGGTGACACTTCGTAAATCTTGGAATAAATACTGCTGCTCGTTGAAAGATTGTTTTTAAGTTTTTTTGCCGTTCAGTTCAGCAATTCCAAGCTGTGGAGTTATATCGTAACTTATGCCAGCTACGCTTATGCCAGAAATAACACGAAGCGTTTTATTAGAATGGCGGTTAGGGTGTTCGATCTTGTGCCGGCGATCGACTTGTCCGACGCCGCGGGTGCAGTTGAAAATGAAATGGTTTGTGTTCTTTCATTTATTCGTTCGTCGCATGAGACAAGGATTCCAGATTACAAGCATGGAGGGTTGTGGCAATAATTTGTTCGTCGGCACGAGCGTTGGACGCGTGATTTCGTTTTCATTGCGAGAAGAGGTGTCAGAGAAGGCAAAAGTGGTGGTTTCGGCGAGCGTGTGGGCGCAGCAGCGACTACCGACGGTGCGCCGTTGTGCTCGTTGACTTAGGAAATGTTGGTGAATGTCGCAAGCTTTTTAGAATGCACCCATTGTCAAAATGGTGTCCGCTTCTGCGCTGGAGACGCTGCTCGTACTTTCTGCTGGAACATTGTACTATTTAACGCTTCAGGATCTCAAGGTGATTTTCTTTGTGGGTGTCTTATTTGGCCAGCCTAAGACGGCCTTTGACCTCTGACTGGTACATACATACGTCCCTTTTGCTATTCTTTGTTTTTGCATTTGCGGCGTGCAGCTCAGATTTACGCTTCTCGCACATACGATAGTTTTCTTGTCGAGACGAGATTGCTGCAGCGCACACCTTCATGACACGAAGGACATCGCTTCAGTTTTGAACAGCAGCAATACGATTGTAGTAAATATGACAAGCAAAGTCTAAAATACGAAATCTAATGCGAGTGAGACAACTGAAAACTATATAGTCACTAACGCGTTTGATGTATTCAACTCTGCGTTTTTCAGCCGCGCGGTGCTAGTATGGCCAACAATATCGCGTGTTTCTCTTTGAATTCCAATCCGCAAACGGACGACCCATTTACCCTTCAGGGACGNTGCGTTTTTCAGCCGCGCGGTGCTAGTATGGCCAACAATATCGCGTGTTTCTCTTTGAATTCCAATCCGCAAACGGACGACCCATTTACCCTTCAGGTACGATCGTTCCACTCTCTTCTACATATCACTTTCATATAAGCATTGCTTCAGATTGCTATCGGCACACTGCGAAAGACGATTCTTGTATGTGAAAAGCCGATTGATAGCGATAAGTTAAAGATATGGAGGAAGATTGCCATCGACGAGGCACCCTTGGCGGTGTCCTATGATGGAAGCTGTCTGTGCTACGCCACCGACGCCAACTATTATGTCTACGACATCAACTCTGATGCTCAACAGGTGCTCTTCCCCATCGATAGCGGCCAAGTCCGCCCGCTTGTGGAACGAATAAATAAGGTTAGTTGGTTTATTTTACTTATCCTTACAATTGTTGATAGAAGGTAAAAACCCACAGAATGAATTTCTTCGCTATTTATCGCTGTCTATTCGCGATATTTTAGGAGGAATTTATCCTAAATGGCATGCAAGGCTTGGGTGTGTTTGCAAAGAGCGACGGCGTCTCGTCGCGACCGCCGGTATTTTGGGGCGTCGACTATGTGCACTCGGTTACTTATCTTTATCCGCATCTGATTGCGTTGGGCGAACAATTCATCGCCTTCTACAGGTAAGGCTTTTATTGTTACGTTTCATCTATTTTAACGTCCGCATGTTCTTCACGCCGTTTTATAACTTCAGAATAACATTTGATGTTCCCTTTGGATAGAGCGTGATCTTTTCGTCTTTATTTTGTACTTTTATAACTGACAAGGATCATAGAATTTAAACAAACTTCGTTATTATAATATAAATAGTGTTTAATCGATGAAGACAATATCATGCTCAGCATCTCAAATTACATATATTGTTTTGAATGTGTCATTACAACTTCACTGAGTGATAGCATTCTTTTAGTATTATTGATCAGCAACTGAAGCAAAGACTGCCTTTTTCTGAAGGAAGATGTGTGGGGAATTTCGACGGACAGGCGTTCGTCGCCACGCGACGGGAGGTGTTCAAACTACTGCCAGTATCGTGGGACAAACAAGTTTGTGGTCATTTTAAATCATGGCGTATATAAAGAGAGTTTCAGGTGGAATCGCTACTCGAAGAGAATCAAGTATCAGAAGCGCTCGAAGTGACCGAGGTGTCGCTGAATCGTATCGGCTACGACGAGAAGCATATCCTGGTGAGGCGCCGACTCTCTCTCTATTCAATTGAACATGCAGCTGACTTTGTTCTCTTTAGACCGCTCGTCGCCTGCGACAAAAGGCGGCGTTCGTCTATTTCGTTCAAGGAAAGCGAGCGGAAGCGCTGGAGTTGATGGTCGACAACGAGCTGGACCCCAGAGAAGTATGATTATTGATTGATTGATGTGCTCGAAAGTTGACGAATTTTCTTCCTACTCTTCAGCTCATCTCACTATATCCCGGCCTTCTCCCGTCGCAGTCGGACTTTACCAGAGCTTCGCCGTCGCTGCATCAGCTCGCGAACATTGCTCAAGTGACCTCCGCCGCCAACGAGAAGCAGTCGCTGCTCGACTTCCTCAAGGACTTTCTCCTCCAAGTGCGCTCGCGCCCATGGATCAGTCATTGCGCAAAAGTGCGCCAATCCGCTTCTTATCGTCGATTAAATCTCCCATGTTCGCATTCAGGACATTGATACGGCGCTTGTGAAGTTGCTCGCGCAAGAAGGCGATCCTTCGGCCTTTGAGAAATTTCTCGCGACCAATTGCGTTTGCGACGTCGATGACTGCTTGGAATGGATCGCCGACGCCGGCATGCACCACTGCAAGGCGATTCTTTTGTTGCGATTCGGCCAAGCGACCGATGCATTCGGCATTTGGAAGAAGTTGGCGCTCGAGGAACTGACTGATCCCCAGTTCCCAGAAATGAAGGATTGCATAGGTCGGCTGACGAAATGCGCTGAGAAAGACGTTTTCGCTATCGTTCCATGGATTGTCGCCCTGGACGCCGAAGCGACCGTTGAGGTTGATGCAATCATTTTATATTATTTTTACGCTTTAAAATTACTTACTCGATGCATTTAAGGCTATTTTAAATTGCAAATATGCCATCGATGAAATGAAAATGGCCGATTTGCTCGAAAAACACCCTCAAGCTTTGTTGTACTATCTGCGAAAGCTGATCGACGACAAGAGTTGCAATGTAAGCTGTACACTATGATTCCTGTTGACGTTAAATTGGTTGTGTTGCAGATTGCGCAACTGCACACAAGATTGGCCTTGCTATACTTGGATAGGATATCGCAATTAAAAGCCGACGACGATCATACGAAGGACGAGGATATTGCCGATTTGCGAAAGCGATTGCGCAGATTTCTGTCGCAGTCCAATTACTATGATGTAAAGAAAGTGCTCGGAGAAATCGAAGGCGTCGAGCACTTCTTGTCGGAGAAGGCGTTCATTCTCGGAAAGGTTGGCATAATTTGAAAATATATATGGTCCGGTTCGCATCGCATACTCAAAGATATTATTCGAGGATATTCTTTGATGATAGATAGCGTTAAGTACGAATATTCATATTACGACTATCAAGAAATATTAAGAGCAAAGAGTATTCAAATGAGTGCGCGATGTGAAACTGACCGAATCACGACTAGTTTAACGCGTGCTTCATTGAAGAACGGATCGTACGCCAACGCACTGCAAGTGTTAGTCGGTCAGCTGCGAGACTTTGAAGGCGCCGAAGATTTCTGCGCGCAGATGGCGGTCAACCTCGACAGAAGAGAGCGGCATCATCTCTATTTGTCTTTGTTGAACGCTTTCTTAACTGCCAACAGGTATGCTTCGAGCTCTAAGCAAGG
>NIUQ01001718.1:14721-29591 GCA_002796945.1 Plectus sambesii
TTGTTGTACGCGGCGCTAGGACAGAATCTCGCCAAGATTTCGCTTGAATCTGTGCAGCAGGAGCACCATCTCAAGACGTCGACTAGCTTTCGGATAGCTGAGAAAACGTTTGTCCCCACTCCACTTGCCAACAACTCAATGACGCATTTTATTCTCTTTCAGAAGATGCGCCGTTTGTCAGCACCATTTCGTCGACTCTGATGCGCTTCGCTACCCGACCGGCAGTCTCGTCCATCGACACTGTCTTCGCAATCCTAATATATGCCCTGTTACTAATTCGGTTATCATGTGATTATGGTTGTGTTGTATTTATCGTTTCTGTTATTTACTGTTTTCTCTGTGATATAAAATAACAGTACATGTAATAAAAGCCTATATTTGATCACTTTGATGAAGTAGTCAAATGTCTGTTTGTCCAAAGACTGCTCCTTCGCGAATTAATGGTAGGAACGCATACAGTAGATTGACTCGCGCAACTGTTGTTATCGCAGCGTTCGAATTGGCGCAATTCAATGTGGCGTAAGAATGGCTGGTTGGCGGGAGGTTGTGCGCGAAACAAAATTGCACGCTGCTGCCCTTCGATGTCCATAGTCGACAAAGCCTACTGACCCGCTCAAATTTGAGTCTAGAAATTTATTTATTCAAAAGCATTACTTAAAGCGCGCAACTTTAATTAATAGGCGATTAATCTTGATCATTTTCGGTGTTGGGTTTGTCGAATTGGAGAAAGGTTCACCGATTATGGCCAGCAAGAAGCCTTTCTCGCCCGCCGACTTTTCGTTCGAGCTGAACAAGTCGTGGGCGGAATTGGTCGAAGAAGAAGTGACCAGCCAGGAAAAGGACGAAGTGGGCTCGGCGTCCGTCCCCGCCGACAACAAGCGACGCATTCGCAAAGCAACTTCTCCGAAGAAAAAGTCCACGACGGCCAAGTGCGCGCTTCTGTTATGTAATATAAAATGCACGAAAATAATGAGAGACAGTAGCTGTCTTCTTCATTCGACAAAACGTTGGATTTCATGTTGAAGGCGAGGTTTAGTCGGTATGACGAGAGCATTTATTATCCAAGTTGAAATTCGGTCACATTACTGTGCAAGTTGAAATATAGTTGATAGTGAATAAGTTGACACTCTCGAATGGATTCAGCAGGATTTGACGTGGTTTGTTGCAGGTTCGTTCGCTCTTTAGAGCTAAAATTTGAGGCTGTGCCGAGGAAAGTGAATGTCATCTCACCGCGACGATCAGATCGTCTGACAGCGGCGGTCAATCACCGGTCGCGATCGCCGTCTCCTACCGAACGTCGAACGCTCCGAAAGCGTAAAGTGTCGACCAATTCGACCGCGGACGAAGAAGCGTCTCCTACGAAGCGAGCCGCCGGTAAACACGTCCCATGCAAACGCCGCAGCGGTAACGACGATTGCTCTGAAACCGGCATTCCTACAAGCTCGAGCACGCCTAATCGGTATGTTTCTGGCGATTTTCTTTTTCTTTCACAACGATCTCAGCCGTATGCAATTAAAGACTGTTTGTGGTACACGTGCGACAGTGTTGAGTATATTATCAGTTGTTTTCTGTAGACCTCGCATAGCTAAAGCAAAATATCTAAGCCTAAGACAAACATTCGCATGAAAAAGCTTGATTCCGCTATAGCTGGGGTGTTAAGTCACAATGCTGGGTCACAATGCGAACACAAGACACAGACACAATTGTGTCTAGTGTCCGCATTGTGACCACCGCTTTAGGTGAATTTTAGTCACTGCTGCTTTGATTTTTAAACGATATAACGGTGATCAAGTAGGTCGGAGAACAATTTTTCACTTCTCTTGTACTTACGCGCGAACGTTTCAGCGATATACGAACGGCCCTTCGCCAGTCGTCGGTACCGGACAGCTGGGAAGAACCGAAGCTGGGCTGGTGCAGCGACGAGGCCACTTTGATGCGCCGCACGAAGGAGATCAACAAGGCGAAGACGAAGCCCGTCTACGCGCGCTACCTCGCCGAAGTGCCCAAGGACAAACGCGAGAAGGGTCTCCATCCCCGCACCCCCAATAAGCTCCTCAACTACTCGCGTCGATCGTGGGACGCCATGGTGCGCACGTGGAAGCGACAGCTGTATCTGTTTGCTGGCGAGGAGCCAAGGTACTTTGACGCTAAGAGTGGACGTGCGCGAGGGGAGGACCCATCCTCTTCGGTTTACATATTCCCTCAAGAGTGTCCACTACCCCCTCCCCCAATTACCGTTGTGAGGATTTTTGTTTCAGCGAAAGCGCCAACACATCCTTCATCGACTCCGATGCCCGATCCGAGATATCCGAACAAGACGAACTTGAGGATAATCCTCAGAAGAGCAGTGTGCTCGCCGCGTTACAAGTGAATGAACAACCTCGACCAGGTACTGTCGGCTTGCTATTTTACGAGCTTGTTTGACGAAGAACACTACTGGAAAAGTTCATCAATTTAGGCAGTTTGTCTTGCGATTACCAAGAATTTATTCATAATTCGCTCACTTTTGTCTTATAAAACTGTAAAGGTCGAAATACTGTGAAATTTCAGTCAGATTCACTGCCATGCGTGTCGAATTCCCACTGCAAACTGTCAGTGCAAATTTCAAGACATAGCTTAAAGTTAATGAGATTTTAATCTTTTTTCACTTTTATCGTTCAAGCATATTAACCGCTTAATAAGAGAGACGATATGCTTATTTGTTGCAGAGACGGACAGCATGGCTTCGCTGCTGGGCCACTTTGATTTGGACAGTCGGCGAGGTTTCAAGAAAGACGACGACAGAACTTTGGACGGTACCGCCTCAAAGGATGAGGACACTTTGATCGGCTTCGTTCAGGATCCGGTCGGTCCATTGGACTTCTCGGAGCTCAATGGCACAGCGTGATTGATCTTCCTTATTGTTATCGTCATGCAATGATGACGCGCAACAATTTGTTACGTGAGCGCAAATTTGCGTTGCTCGACGCTTTTCCGTTTTGGCGCGATTATGCTTCGTGTGGCAGTGGGTGCGGTGCGCGCTATTACCAAGGATCGCTCCCATTTTCGCCCCGCCGAGTCAAAGCATTGATCTCGCCTAAGCCAACGCGTCATGCGTTCAGTTACTGTTGAGATTTGGGCCCCATTCGGGCGCCATGACCAGGGGTTTCCGGCGGTCGAGCACTGGCGGTTTCGAATGTCAGGGATGCTCGAAGTCAGGCCCTAATTGAGATACAGTAGAATTCGGATAAATGCGCGATACTTGGAAATGTTGAAAATGCGATACTCTTTCATGGCTACCAAACCTATATTTGACGCTATATGCAGACACGGATAACTGCAGCTTTGTATCGGCTACCTGCCACAGCCGGAACCGTATTCATATAGTTCCCGATTCCCAGTAAGGAAGTAGCTGAGCCCGTGTTTTATGTCGGTCGGATGCTTCCTTATACGCCCCCTGGCATCTATATCCATACCCCCATGCGCTTATCCGTGTTCGACAGGAACTAATATGCTTCCTCGTGTTCCATGATGTACAGTAGTTATTTAACGTGTTGCGCGATCCTTTGTCTGTTATTCGTTGTTGCTGTATCATGAGCGTCTATGTGAAAAGCTTTCGAGCCAACCGACGCGAGCTGTCGACGTATTCCGACTGGGGCCACCTCTTCGCCCCTCGAGGCGTTCAAGGAGACTTCCCACCTTTCGCCCTCCCCCTTCTCCTCGTTACAAGCAGACTACTCTTCTGTTTGCCCATTTCTATCCTTTACGTAATGTGTTCTTCTGGACCGATCTCTGCCGTATGACTTGTTTAAGAAACACAATAAATGACATCGATATATTCGCGAGCGACGAATGACGTAGATTGCAAGCGCAAGCGGAGCCGTATCGAAGATGTCACGCATGCAGGAAGCGCTAGTAGCCGGGGCCGAGACGCGCCGCCGGGCAATGCTCGCACGCACCGGGCAGGCCTCGCTCGCCTTCTTTGCCCTTTTCGCCGGGGCCGCCATCCTTTCCCCTCCCCTCTTTGCCATCAGCTCGATGCGCGAAAACTCTTTGTGGAGATCGACCGAACGCATCTGAAGCGGTCATTTGAGTATCTTTAAGAAATTAGCGCAATATTATAAAAGATTCTTCAGTACCATGCAGAATTCAATCTCATTTTCCAGCGAACTCTGGACAAACTGAAGATGGTTATAGCACAGTGGCAATGTCATGCCGCAGACGACAGCAGCAAACGTTGAAACCACGACGGCGATGAAGGCGGAGCGGCGGTAGAGGACCTCGAGCTGCTGTTTGTCGTAGACGTCGACGGCCAAGCGCGGCTTGCCGTCGGTATGCATGGCGGCAAGCGGGCGCAGGACGCACAATTGACAATCGTCGATCGGGCGGGCGCCGTTTATTGTCAGTGGAACCGGCGAAAGAGCGGCCGTATTTCAACCTGCGGGTCTTCAATTTTAGAAGAAGACCGGTGGCGTTGACACAAAGGACGCCGATTGCGCGTATCGAGGTCGATCCGTTCGACCGGGCGTCTAAGCAATCGCCGGGTCGGAGTGGCGGCGCGTCTGACAGGCGTAAAAAGTATTCCACCGGCAGGACAGCCGGTGGATTGCTCTGCTCGAAAAACGGCCGTCAGCAATTGAGACGAACACGCCTATTTGAGGCCATTTTCGCCATCTTCTGCAACAGGGGTCGGTTCCTCCTATTGGCGCGCTAAATGGACCGGGCGGCCATTTTCGGCATCCGTCGCTCAATACGCAGCCTCGCTGCCCCTGATCTGCGCGACGGTCGCCCATTGAACGGCTGATCTCCTTTGACCAGCCCATGAGTGCCTCTCTCATCAGTCGCCAAATCATTTCGCTTCATTGCCAGTCAACAAATTTCCTCGACCGATATTCACTTCCCGACGGACCGCCTACGCACAAAGGAAAGACGGATGAAGGAAAACCATGGGGAAATTATTCTTTTTCGGTCAATAAACAACCTTAAAAAACACATTTAAGTATCAATATGACAACTGACTGCCTTTCATATCGACGGCCTCGTGTGCGGTCCCGGGGGGTGAGACACTACCGGGTAGTTCCTCACTAGACCAATGATTTGGGTAGTTCCCGCCGAAATCGGGATTTGGACAACTCGCGACGCGACGATCCGCGACGTTTTTATACTTTCCATTATTGTGACGCGACAATAATTGCATCTTACCTCCGTATTAACTGCGAATTTATCTTATGATCACTGTGAGGCAATAAAAAATGCCTTGTCTGTAAGTCGCTCGGTCTTTTGGGAAAAGAGAAGTTATACAGCCTCGCTGTTCCGGTAGTTCCAGTAGTTCCTCTCAAAGAAGACAGTTTCGCGCTACAAACGAAAGGAAATTCTCAATTTTGATTATGGAATCGAATTCTTCGCTTGACTCTCACTTTCCACGCACTATGTGCATACAATGAGTGCCAAAGTGAGTCCAAAAACAGAAGCTATAGATTAATAGTTCTGTATGTCGTGAGTTTTCACATAGTCGCTAAAATCCCTGAGCATTACAAGGGCCAAATGAAATAACTGAATAGAAACAGATGCAGAGTTGCAAAAAGGCTAACAAAGGGTTGTCAAACAGCTTATGCTAGTGTCCACTTGGCTGGGGGAGGAGGAAGTGATATGGGTGAGCATGCAGAGATCATCAAGTTCGACGCTACGGAACCGCTGGCGTTGTGAAGAAGTTTCAGCCGTTAATTATTATGACGGCCCCGTCGTGAGAAAGGTCGCAGGAACAGGAATATCGCGCGCTGTCGGTCCCTGTCAGCATGTCAAAGACGCGCTGATGAAGCAAACTACGATTGCACGTGCGACTTGTCTCTATGTGCCAAAGCTACGTTGCAGGGCGCATGCTAGCGATGCGTTTGAAATGCATCACTCAAATCTACAAGTTTAAAAACGTGGGCGGTCAACCTATTCGTGCAAGCAGTCACCGTTGGACATGACGAGATTTAGGCGCAAAGCACGTAGCTAAGGCAATCGGACGAAGTGCAGAAAGTGTGCAGACTTTCGTTATAACACGAGCGGATGTGCTTGTGTCCGTGGGTCCCTGATGAAGGAGGATATTGCGTGATGGAGTTGACTCGTAGCAACGCAAGCTCAAGACCAGCTAGACTCCCCGTGCGATGTATGCCCATGGAGCAGTGAACAGTCATGGGTAGCGACACCGTCGTGTGGGGAGTCCACGTTATTCTCTGCGAAATCATCATCCCTTAGGCCGACTCGACTGCTTTTTAGTCAGACGAGTTCCACCACTGAAGATGTGTGATATTTCATACTTTGCCCTTATGTGATATTTGAACGCGGCGTACGACTCCGCCTTCCTTACTTTTATGTTACTCTTGTTGGTCGAACGCGCGCACATTCATTGACGTCATCCAAAACTTGAACCCATGTCATCTGTTGTCTTTGAGAACGACGCACTGCGTGATAAATAATTCGCTCCTACACTCGGTGTTTTCTTGTTGTCTTTCGCTTCGAATTTTATTTTTACCTCAGGAGCGAGACTGAAAATAGTTTCATTTAGTTTCGGGAGCAAAAACCGATAAAATATGTTTTGAAGAGACATCACTAGTTCTCTGGCCATGAGCCAGAACTCGTCGATCGTTATTTTCTACGTCTCTTTCTTTTCTACGCGCAGCTGAACTTGCGGTTGGCAAAGCGCAGAATTGGTCGACATTGATACGGGGATGCGTTGGATTCAAACATTCACGCAGTTCGTTTGCTCTGGCCTCTCTGTCTCGCGGGTAGCTCACATCTTATTAGCGTTGTCATTCGTCGGGCATGATTTTTACTTCATCGTCTGCATCCTGCGGTTGCTTATGAGAAAAGTATCGATCATAACGCATTGATGAGAGATCCTTTGTCGCGCGACGAATTTGGAGGTCAGTAACAAATGCTTTGCTTTATTTTTGTTGGCTTCTTGATGTCTTAACGCTCATACCTGTTTGCGTCCTTCTTCGTCCGTGATTACAGATCGCTTCACATTCGATCTAACTGATATAATCAGAAGGCTGTGCTATAAATGCCCAGCTCTAGTACTCAATAATTTTGAAAGAATCTCAACTGCTGCTGATGTGCTATATCGTTCAAAAGCCGTCAGAAGAATGTCTCTCTCAGTTCCGCATAAAACGAAAGAATGGTATCCAACGGTCAAAGTGTCACCATCATCTTCAAGCCGGAGAAAAGCAATCATGCTGGATTGGATCCACAGTTGCAGCAAATCCGAATGGAAACGGCGCTGTTTGGCTTTCTAATTCAAAGTCCAGCCGTCGCAAAAGAAAAACTTTGACAGCCGTGCATGATGCGCAACTAAGGTCGGCGTTGCGTTCGCTCCCGCAAATCGGTCAGCATGCTGATAAAAGCCGGAGATGATTCGCTGTTTATCAACAACACCTGTCTGGCTGATGCAACAGAACTTCATCGTTACGGCATACTATTTTGTCGCCTCACAGATCAAAAAACACCTATGGGGTATCCAAAGTACAAATGTCAGCAAACTTTCATCTATGATTGCTCAGAAAAAGCAACGTGCGTCAAACGAAAGACCAGCTCCAAGGAACAAACGGCCGCTTTCCTATCACGTGCATCAAAAGGAGCAGCCGTCACTTCGAGCTGTCGCTAGTGTACCGCAAATCATTTTTAGCTCCGCATGACAAGTTGACTGCGCATCGTATCAATTTATATCGCGGTTTATTTATCAAACACATCTAATTACAATCTACGGTACATTCCAAGAGCTGGGAATGACCGCAGTTCCTCTTTAAGTTCAAGTCTTACTCAACAGCTATGCATTAGCTTAACGTTAAGTACGATTTCAACTTAAGCAAGCGATAAGAAACCGGTCAAATATCAAGTATCACAATGTACAGCAATATAGTATGTGGCAGTATGGCTAACCGAGCAGCACCTTTTTGAGTTTGATCTGAGAGGGACCGGCTTCGTCGGCGCTCATTTCGGAATCCGACGAGGAGTCGGTGTAGGCGTAAGCGGGGCTGCGCGAGCAGCGCGGGGAGCACAAATACTGCAGCAGGGGGACGCGGTACTTGCCGCAGAAGTCGACGAATTTGATGTGCTCGATGCACGCCTCGAAATACACCCCTTTGCACTTCGGGTTGACGCACTGGTTCGCCGTGTCGATGTAGTCGACGAGGGATGGAGGCAGCACCTGCGTGTTTATTTCTACAGGAACTTGTATCTTCACTATGCGAGCCGACAACTCTTTGAGCGCCGGAGGGTTGAAAGACATGTCTCTGATGAACTGATGCACTGAAAGAAGCGGAGCGTTAAAGAGCGTCCAAAGCGAAACAAAGTTTGCAGTGCTCACCAAGGGGATTGCTTCTGAGACTCAACTGCTGAAGGTTACGAAGTTTGACTATTTCCGTTGGCAAAGTCTGAAATGATATGCCATTTAAAAGTCAACTTTTGCTCAATTTAAACAATCCTACCCTGAGTAGATTATTGTGAAGGCTAAGGCTTTGAAGCGCTTGTAGCTCGACTATTGTCGAAGGGATTGTTTCGAGTCGATTGTCGCACAACGCCAAAGAGGAGAGATTTCGCAGTCGACCAATCGTAGCTGGCACTTCTCTCAGACGATTGCCGCCCAAATAGAGCACTTCGAGACTGAAAACGGCGGAGATGAAGGTTATGTAGAGATTACGGTGGCCGACTCTTACGAGAAAATGGTGCCAATTTTGCACGGCAAAGAGTCGATGCGATTCGCGCCCAAATACAGCGCCTTGAGTCGCGGCAGATCATAGACGGCCGAAGGGATCTGTTCAATTTGATTACCCGACAGATTGAGCGTCTCCAGCTTGGTGAGGCGTTGAAGGGACTTGGGGAAGGAGTTGTCGTCGAGCAAGTTGGAGCGAGCAATGAGCGTGCGCAACTTGTCGAGCGCTCCGATCGCATCGGGCAATACTGCCAGTCCGTTACTGCTCACATCGAGCGCCGTCAGATTGCCAAAGCTCGCGATGGCGTTCGTCAACCCGACGATCGCGTTGCGCGCCAGCACTAGCTTGCGTACCATCCGCGGACTGTAGTCCGCGCTCTCGGCCAAGTAGTGCGCGGGAATGGTGTCCAGACCCGTGTTTGACACATCCACCGTCGAATAGACCGACGAGTTGGACGGCTGATCGGCTTCCGCGTCGGAGTCGTTGGCCGCGTCGTCGAACGACGATGTGCTCACGTCCATCTCAGCCATTACACCGAGTAGATCAAAAGGCGACAAATTAGACCGCTGCAATAGGCCAAACATAGTGGACGCTACACGACGCGAACGCACACTCGGTCCCGCCAAGACGGGCGTATGGGGAGTGTGGTGGAAAGCCGACCCGTTAAAAGCGTCTCGCCTTATCTATGAACTTATGGGGCGAAGAGCTTATGCTGATTGGTGAAGACAGGGGATTCCCCACGCCGACCGCAGCCAGCGCTGCATCTCGTCTAATGCGCACTACCGACCAAAAATTGTAGGCCGCCCGACCCGACCGACGCGACAGCCGGCAGTCACGAGAATGCGCACGATTACTATCGACCAAATAACAGCGCGTGCATGACGACACTGACGACAGTTTTGCTGACAATGCGAGCCGAGTGATCGTCAACCCCTCTTCCGATACTTGAGGCGATATATATAGTAGTCACGCAAGAACACTAAACTTTTTCTCGGGAAAAAAATTGTTTTGCACAGGTTCAAACGGCGAAATGCCAAAAGTGCGACAATGTATTTTCGGAAGAACATTACCAGGAAATCGGACATTACACTCAGTTACGGATAAAATTAGTATTTTTGAAGGAAAACTTACGGACAAGGCAGCCCAGAGAACCATAGTGTAGTGAAAACAACACGCGAAAGCTGAGAGAGAAAACTACAACAACAACGAACCTCGATAGCGCTGGAGCACACAAGTGGAGCGGCGGTATTCGTGGAGCGAGCAGCGACGAGCGAGCGGGTTGCGCTTCAACGGCGACGGCGCAAAGGGCACGTGAGAGACACACTACTGCCAACGCCGCACAACGATGGCGCGCAAACGGGCCGACCGCACACGTCTAGAAGAGGAAAACCCTTTCTCATCGTCGCACTAGGTCCAACCAGTCCAATTGTTCACGTGATAACAGTGCGCCGCAAAACGTGATAATCGCGCCCAATCCCACCAATCACATTGATGTGAACCAAACGGCGGCGGCGAATAAAAAAGCGCGTCGCACTTTGTCCCCTGCGTTTCAACCTTCGCCACTATATATATTTGATTGCGAGTTGCATCGGTGTAAAGGCAAACAGCAATGCAACAAGGAACAAATAACACCCTCGGCACATTCACACAAGGCTGTCATTTGAAACGACATGCGTCAGTCGAACCGGTCCATTTTTTAACTGCTCTTCTAAACTGGTATAAGTGCGGGTGCGAGAATCTCGCTGATCTTCTTCACGTGAAGAAAGAAGAGGGAGGCGCAGCCCCATCCGATGACTCGCTAGAAGACAAGGATTCTCTTTATTTCATAAGACAAAAGTGATAAGTTCAAAATGGCGTCTAATTAATCTACGAGAGCACTCTGCGACTTTCGCGGCGGAACAATTACGAGGGGGACTATAACATAACTGTTTGAATTGGCCGCCACAATTAGAACTGCGGAGCGGGGGCGATTGGTCAGCCGGGAGAAAATTGGCCACGCCCACTTCACAACTGACCAATCGTCGCGCCTCCTCCATTTCTGACTGCAACAGTTGTCATGACAACAGCTTCATGAAATAGGACCCAGAACGTGTATACATGCCAGACAAAAGACGACTTCATAACGTCAACAACAATAGGCTACGGCTAGTCAAGAAATGAGCTGTAATTTCATTCGTAGACGTCTTCGCGGTCGCAAATGTACTGGAAGACGGCCTGGGGCGTCATCAGTTTTTCGGCATCGCCATCCGGAATTTCAAAGCCTGCAAATGGAATTTATATAGCGTTTAACGTGAAGCAACTAATGCACGAGAATATGACAATTTGTGTCATAATACGGTAAAATCTATAAAAATACAGACAGAATAAGCTCAATTATAAGCAACGAGGCGAAAAGATGGTTGCAATATTGGATTTAAGGGAAGCTCCGGTCATCCTTAATAATGGGGAACAAATGGTAGAGTGCCATCAGCTAAATATGACAAATCTGCTTAGGAGAAACCTAATTATAAACTGAAATGACACGCAGCGAACCTGTTATATGCAGATAAAAATAGATTACGGTACATTCCCCAGAGCTAGAAAGCGACCGATATTCCCTTCCGGCCAACAGCAATATTTAATTCGTATTGTATTACTTCATGAGCTACAATTAATTTAGGGTATCCGCCTACGCCACAACCACTATTCACAATGGGAGAGTATGAGTCAAGGTTCGCAATCAGGTGTAATGTGGCGATGCGCCAACGATACGCCCAACAAGTGCGCGAGATTCATTAGTCATAGCGGAGTTTTCCTTTATGACAATAACAACGGGGGCGGTTTCACATCGCATACGTTGATTAAAGTCATACTTAATGCCCGTTCTTAGCATACGCTACACTACACCTTGCATCGCGAATTGCAACTTTTGCATTTAATTTCATGAACCTTGCACCCAATTTTGTCATCTTTGCATTCGATTCGAACGCAAAATTGATGAAAATGAAACACGACTTTAACTGAACTCTGCGACGTAAAACCGGTCCAAACTCCAGGAAACTGCTCCTAGTTCCCTTAAAATATCAGAAAAAATATAATGAAACGAACCGAATTCGTCTTCGAACGCCATGATCAGTTCCACATGATCGAGGGAGTCGAGGCCAAGGTCGTTGACAAAGTGCGATTCCATCTTGACCTGCAAATAAACGGTCACTTAGTCACACCCGCTCGGCGGCTCTCCCCTCTTCGTCATGCTGTCATTCTCTTGAGCTGCAGTTCAATGCATTCAATATGCATTTTATTTGCGCGTTGTTTCGAGTTTAAGCACCGATTAGTGTAATATGCATCTTCTTTGCTTTAGTTAATTTGATGAGCAATAAAGTGGCAAAACGTGAACCCTAAGACGAGCATCTCAGGATTGAAAGATTCAGGCATAAGCTGTATGTACCCAGTTCTTAAACGTATCCATGTTCAACTGTACATAACAATTTCTTGCATTATAATTCACAATTTTCCATATAATTTAATCAAACTGGCAACCCATTCCGTCATCTTTGCATTCACTTTGAACGCAGGATTGACTAAATGAAATTCAAAACTTGCAGTTTAATATGTAAGGCGTGATACAACAGAACACGGATACGTCTAAAAACTGGATATGTCAGCTTTTGTCTGAAATTTCTGATGCTGAGATGCTCATCACAGGATTAACATTCTACCATTTTATCGTACATTAGAGGAATCGTAAAGTGAATATATTTCGAATCATTTAAACTATGTAAAGTGTAGATTTTCTGAAAATTAATTTCATATTGTTCGTTTTTCCAGTTAGATTTCCATGTCTATAACGCGAGAAAGATCGGCTTTTGACCGTTTAATCGTTTTCAGTGCTGAGAATAATGAAAGCCAATCTTCGAAAGCACGTTGCATTTACAAGGAGATCGAGCTCTGGATAAACAGAGACGTCAATTTTCAAAATAATTAAGCTATATAATAAACATCTATCTCTAAAATTTATTCGATCTAAAATCTCAGGGTCATTTTCAGGCACAATGCTTCCAACACGAAACAATGCGGTGTAACGCAGCAAAGAGCGAGAACAGACAGCATGACTACGGAGATAGGAGAGCAAACGATACCTTCTCAGGGCTGATTTTGTCATAAAGCTTCATAACGAGCAAAATGCGATCGTGAACGGTTTTCCTCGTGAGGACCTGCTTGTCGGCGTATGAGCGCGATGGCACGACATTGGGCGAGGCTGTCTGAAACAAACAATTCAAATAAGCACCTGATCTACTTTATCTTGAGGAACGCGGTCCCATGTGCGGATCGTCTTGAGCACGCGCTCTTCCACCACTTTGAAGGTCAGATGAATCGGCGGGGTATACGGTCCCGGTACTTCCACCGACTCCAAGCGCTGAATCGCTTTTCTTGATGATTATGTATAGATACTGATTAAACTGCAGTCGATCGTTTGGTCAATACACGATAGATAGCTGCCCATCTCCGATTAGGAATATTATGGAACTCGCCTACCCCGACTCCAACTTATAGGTAGGCAACGCTTTCATCTTCAACCGTTAGCTCAATATAATCATCCACTAGAATACACTAACAACCCAAAACCCATCTTGCCAATGCAGAAAAGTATTTTACAAACAAGAACAACCGCCGAAAATCACTTAAAAGCCAGTGAAACTGCTTGAAAACCGTATCCATCCCCGAAATGGGATTAACGAAAAACGAGTGATGACGCAAAAAACCGTTCCAGTAGGTAACCTGAATCTGTAGCTGTGAGCAGACGGGTCGCAGGAGGCGAATGCTACTGGTGGCTGCCACATTCGTGCTAAGCGATAGTCGCGTCATCGCCGACACCGTTCGCGTTGCCTGGCGAAGAGCAGTGCGCAGCATTTTTGTCCGCTCCCTAATTCGTATTCAAAGCAGGTTTTCCTAAAAATGCATTAAGTAATATGTAAAACTATTAAAATATTAGCTAACAATGGATGGAAAAGAGAAAAGGTAATTTCCTCGCGCAAAGTTATGGTCACTTCCGTCGAGATTCTTTTTGCAAGCTGTCGGCAATGTTGTTGAGATGTCCAAAAGCTTTACGGTAACGAGACACGATGTATCGCAGTGGTACAAGTCTGCGTATTTGCGTCCTAAAACCACACTATGTTTACCACGTCCGTTAAAGTGCACGAAAAACTTGAATCAGGATAGCGCCTACTGCAATGCAACGCATTTTTCGAAGCGCAATTTGTATTCAGTCATTCATCGATCAACGGTTTTGCGTAAGAAAAACGTTGCAAGCTGTTTTAAGCTTGCAGTTTTCCGAATTTTTTTCCTTGACCGCTTCCAAAGAACCGCTAGTCAAGATGTCTGCGGTTGACCAGATGCGAGATATGATCAACCAGTTGATGGGGACAGATCCGTCGATTGACGACGGACGCGAGCGAATGCCATTCACTGATGCACGCATCTGTCGCAACTTCCTTCTCGGCTGCTGTCCACACGATGTACTCGCCAGTACTGTAAGTTAATTGCATTTAATCTCTCTTGAAACAGTTGCACGGCGGTACATTTTAAGTATTTAAGAACAAAGTAGATTTAACAAACGTTCTGCATTTCAGCGAATGGATATGGGCGAATGCCAGAAAATACACGACGTTGCGCTGCGAGCGGACTTTGAACGAAGTCAGAAGGAGAAAGACTACTTCTACGACCTTGATGTGAGTCACTTAGCTTTCTGTAATGTTAACTAATTTATTACTTTGCAGGCATACGAGGTGCTGGAAAGGTTTTTCTACGATTGCGATCGCAAAATGGAGATCGCGAAGAAGAAGCTGGCAGAAACCCAAGAAGAGCTCAGTCAGGAAGCAACGGAAAAGGTCGTGGATTGCTTTTGTTTGCTGACATTTCGTGTGTGACAAAAAATGGGTGATTTCAGGCAGAGAAAGTTCTTGAACTAAATGAGAACATCGGCAAGACGTTGGCTGAAGCTGAGAAGCTGGGAAATGAGGGAAGAGTAGAGGAGTCGTTGGCATTGATGGAGAAACTCGAAACCCTCAAAAAGGAAAAGCAGGATGCAGATGTAAGTTTTTCGCCATTATCTTTCTAATATTCTCTACGCAATTAGAGTAGAATTCCTATATATCGGTCATTTTTGCCGATTTTTGAGCATATCTTCCTATTCAGTTAAATTCGCTTATATCG
>NIUQ01001719.1:0-27844 GCA_002796945.1 Plectus sambesii
GGACTACGGTAGTGAGGTTTATTCCGGGCCACTCTCATTACGGCAGTGAGGTTTAGCCGGTTTCGCGCGCATGCCCTGAATAGCGCTGTTGGGTCTCGGCGCAGTGAGGTTTATCCCGGGAACCCATATTACGCATAGAACCAAATACCCTCAGCAGAAAGACATAATATAGACGCAACTTTTTGCGAGTATCATAATCTTATGTATAAAAATAGTTCACCGTACCTTGAACTCTTCCTCTTCTTCAAACTCCAAATTGACGCTGTCAGCATCCGGAAGCCGGTCCTGCTTCTCTTGCAGGTGCTTTTTCAAGGCTTGCATCGTTGCAAGCTTAGCATCGCAGTTCTCTTCCGCGCACTTTAACGTCATCTAAACAAATTATCAATAATTACAACGTCAAGCAACAGCGTGGAAATTAACTAACCCGGGTGGCCCCGCCATGCTTCTTGTATCTATGAGTGTTGAGCGAGTTCTTATTAGACAGGACGCTGTCACAAGACGGACAAGGAAAGGATTCCTTGCGGACATTTTGACTGGCGGCCATATTCTATGTCGATCAATTCAGGCTCCCCAGCCAAAACGAACAGATCTCCAGCCACCACACCGAGAAAGGAGAGAAAGCAACGCTTCGCTAGCGTCGCTGTCTGCAAACGCATTTCATAATAAAAAGAAATCGCGATATCGCCAACATTTTATTTACCTATGTATTTATACCATTTCTACTTTAAAAGGGTCTTTTTAAATTAAATTAGACTTCCTATTTCATACTGCACACTTTAGAAGCAAAATATTCAACAAAGTGCTCAATTTTAAGTTCAAAAATGTTCAATTTAAAATTAGAATGGTATATTTACTTCACATTTGTTTATTTATTTATTTAGGTCAATTTTGGGGCACGCTTATTCACGGCAGAACCCGTTGCGTTTACCTAAATTCCCTCAGCGCACGTAATATCGAATTGAACTAAATCTCAACGCGATAATACGGTATCACTGCAGTCACGTGACGGGTAGATCGCTGGGGTTCGCTCGACGTGGCAACGTACATAACTGGCGTGGTTACTTAAAATTTAAATTGAATTGTTGAGCTTAAGGATATGGTAATGGTGCAACTCATTTCTGTGCGGTCAACTGTACAGCAAGGAGAGACAATGGGAGCAAGGGAGAGCAGACAAATGGAAAAATGACAGGTGTGACTGCGCACAATACAGTTGAGGACATTATATAGGCGCTGTAGCTGACCGTGACGTCATACGACTGTTGACTACGGCGCCACCCCATGACAAATGAATTCCACTTAAGTTGGATAAACGCCAAAAGCTACCTCTAACTGAAGCGTGAAAGTGATTTACGAGGTATTGCATGGTTGTTTCCTAATGGGCGGAAACAATACCACCGTGTGACCGTGAGAAAAGGACGCCGTGGCAATAAATCATCGTAAGCAACGCAAAGGTCAGACTTAAGGGCTGAACAGAGTCAACAGTCGACGTTTGACGTCCCAGTTTGCTAGTGCAATAACCAAGAATAACTCAACGTCCCAAGTCAACGTCCCAAAGTGACAAATTATAGCATTAGAGTTCAACGTGCGGAAACGTGTGGCAACAACTTTTACGAAAAACAGCGTTAGAGTTGAAAAAAAAGGACATTTTGACTTCCCAACTGGACGTTGTGGCCCTAAAATTTCAACGTTCAAACGATCGAACTTGGGCCGTTGACTTTGCACGTTTCCGCCCGAAAATGTTTTTTGTTCTATTCCTACTGTAGATGTGTACAGGTACGTGGACGATACGTCTCACTTTCCAGATTGCGTTATATCACGCCCTACGCTCATGCACAGCAGATTATAAATAAACAACGCATACGCGTGTGGCGTTTAATATAGCAATCTAAAAAGTGGGACGTATAGTTGTCTTACGTTTGTACATTCTACTTTGCGCATTTTTGCAAATTGAATCAGGACACTTTGTATCGTCAGGACGTTTCAATGAAGCTACCATAAATATTCTAATTAGTACTACGCGCTTGTTATGCTCCGTACTAAGACACTTCTGCCTGCGGTAACTACTAATAGGGACTACGGACTGTTTATTCATAGCACAGTTATCAAACAAAAAAACAAACAAACAACCATTACACACAGGGCTTGCAAATCACCAAAACTCCATTACAGAAAAAGAGAACGCATAGCACCAACAGACACTTACCTAAAAGGAGATCGCAGAGTCATCACACCTAAACGAATGGAACACAATAAATAACACACCAATTACAATAACTATACAAAACTGCTGCCAAATTACAATAAAACACAAAGTGCTGCCACTGCTAAGCCAGCCCACTGCAAGCCCTTGTTACATGCGGTTGACCACCTCCTTCCACAATCAAGACACTTAAAATAACTGATCAGCCCCAGCCAATGTCTTGGCATTAACCTCCACATAAGGCACAAACCCTCCTGTTGACGCCCATCAGCCCATGGCCATAACGGCACGTGTGGGAACCCCCCTTTCAATTGCTAGCGTCGCGGCGCCTCTGCAAAAAGAGTGATGCGTGAGGGAGCAAGTAATCCCACAGACCTGGAGTATGCGGCGGAGCTCCGCTCTCACCAGATCTACTGACATCGGCTTTGTTGCCATGGACTGGACCGTGATGAGGCAGAGGAAGAGGAATGTGGTCTGCAACACTCTGGCCAACCACCTTTCTAAATTCAATACGGCGCAAAACGGCCCACCTGATCGGGCTACTGGCTGGCACTCCATCTTCCCCAACTGATCAGTCTTGGACTTGCGAATATTAAGCCAAACGTGGCTACTGTCAAACTTGACATCACTCCTCTTTAAAGCAACCACCTCCAAAACTTGTAAAAAGGCGCTGAACATGAGAGTAAGCACTGTACTGATCCTGTGATCGCTCAGGGGAAGGTTGGGACCCGTAAACGACTGAAAGATCAGCTTGATCTCATCTGCAGTCACCTTATCATGGTGTACTACAGGTGGATCCCGCCTCAGACTCCCTTGGGAGATGGCCACTGGGATCAGGTCTCTTGCCAGGTTGGCTTGGCAGCCAATGAGATCAAAATACCAGGCCAGTGCCGATCGGGCCACTTCGGTCTTGCCACTCATACACGCATGTTCCTTTGCCAGGAAAAGTGCGACCGCCATCAGTCCATCCAAAGTGCCATCGCCATCAAGCATGGCGTCGCGCCACACCACAAAGCGTGTAATGATGGCCAGATAAGACGTCTCTGTCCAGTCGGCCTTAGAGGCGCGCAGAAGATCTTGCACTTGGGCCAGTGTGGGGCAGATGGCAGGGTTGGTGGCGGCCGCCTGCACTAGCCACACTACTTTAGAATTTGTAACAACTGGGTGGGTGGGTGGGCACAAAGCGACCGTGCTACAACGTTACAGTCGTAGAATTGACCTGACGTCCCTCACCCCACCAGCTGTTAATAATAGGCTCCGCCCCCCCCTGGCTACCGGCCAGGTCACAGTCTCGCACCAAACTGTATTGTAGTCCCCTATGGCTGAAGTACAAATAGTACTACGCGCTCACTCCACTGCGTTGCGCTCACTATGCTCCGTAATAAAACACTTCTGCCTGCGGTAACTACTAATAGGGGCTACAGACTGTTTAGACGACTAAAGCCCTCGCGGTAAAATCGAGGAGTAGAAAGAAGAACGGCGACCTCAAATAGGTGTCGTTAAAAACCGCAGAAAACTGCGCGGCGCTGGTGAACAATTTTGTGCCGCAAGGCACTTGCCACACGTCCTTCACAAATGGCGCCCATAAGCCATTGGGTTGCAATAACGCAAAGTACAGCTGGGAAGGCCATTCTGGCACTATCAATGTCCCTTTTGCTTTGCACTCGCTTAAGTGCCGAATCGTTTGGCCGATTAGGGATATGGGGGGACAGAGCCAGTTCATTTCTCCACCCCAATGACACGCGAAAGCGTCTACTGCCTCTGAGCCTGGTACATAGTACTTGGAATTAAACCGCGGTAACTTCGCATTATGATGATCCACAAAGCGATCGATCAAATGCGGCCCCCATTTGTGCTCACAAATGCGAAAAAATGATGGCTTTACGCCCCAGTTGTCATAGTCAACGATACGACTAGCCTCATCGGCTTCCGCGTTAAGCTCGCGAGGCACCCAAACTGGGAAGATTTTACAACCACTGCTAAATCTGAAGTTGTAAATGCGCTCTGCTAATGACTGCAAAACTGGTAGCCCACTACCCTTGTTAATAATCGCCACCGCGCCCTTATTATCCGTTTGGATAACGACGCGCTGCCCCTTTATCAGCGGGCCAACCGATTCTAACGCAAACAGAATAGAAGTTTTCACCTCCCTGTAGGTACTTGATTGCGCCGCTTCGGCGGTATTAAAGGACGTAGACGCAACATGTTTTCGCCCATCGCAATCATAGTAAACCGCCCCTGCGGCCGTAGCTGAGGCGTCTGCCGCAATTAAGCTCATAGGCGCGCTCGCCGCTACCGCCTCACGGTAAGTCTCTNATCATAGTAAACCGCCCCTGCGGCCGTAGCTGAGGCGTCTGCCGCAATTAAGCTCATAGGCGCGCTCGCCACTACCGCCTCATGGTAATTCTCTATCTCGCCACGCTCTCATAAGTTTGAGACTGTTGCTAGTCTCTCATCTGGGGGCTGACCCTGCCGCAGTCGCAACCGACCTGCCGGCCACATAAATCCTCTCTGCGCCAGCTGACTGGTGCAGAGAGCAAACATTCAATGCATGTAGTGAACGTTTCCAAAACAACAGTTCATCGTGCTCTGTGCTAGCAAACATAAAACGGCGATAGATGTTCAGGAACACGGCATTGACAGCCTCATACAGTCGCCTCGTGTTCAGTTGAACAATGCTTCCTAGCACTGATGCCATTGAGATTAGCTTTCCTGTAATACGCATGCGATCGCGTGCAGACGGACAATTAGCGCACAACAATGAGTTGATTAGGTTGAGCGCCGACATAATCCGCTTCGTTGACACCTCTAACTGAAACTGGTGCAAATCAATGGTGATGCCTAGCCAATCTAGCCACTGCACTGGGTTCCAGATGCACTTCTCTGGGCTGGTGATGACTCCGGCCGCTCGCAGGTCCGCCTGCATGTGCTCCGACATGCTGATTGCTTGATCTCGGTCGGATGCAAAGAAAATACCGTCGTCCAGGTATAGTGCACACATATAACCGCGTGAACGCCACAAGTGCACAAGGGGATGAAACACTTTGGTGAATATCATGGGTGCAGGTGACAGACCAAACGGTAACACAGTGTACACAAAATAATGGACACCACCACCAAAGTTCCAACTGAACCCCAGATAGTTACAGTCATCCTCATGCATATCGATATGATGATAACCTGACTTCATGTCAAAAGTCTCTCTATACCCCTGATTGGGTAGTAAATCGCGCACCGCGTCCAGCGCCTCATACTTCACCGTAGTGTGCTCTAGGTAAGTATTGAAAACCGACAAATCAAGAATCAACCGTGGTTTGACTGCATTGGTCGCAACCATAAGCGGACTAACCACGTGCAGCCGATAGCCCACTTTGCGCACCGCTCCCGACCATATGAGAGTAACTATCTCTGCCTCTACAAAGCTCTTATAAAGCTCAGTAGACCCGCTGTTACGAAAATACAGCACCAGGACTTGCGCGTTCTGAGCTAGCGGCAAACGATAGCCTTCTGCGATCATGGACAAAATCCACAAGTTAGGGAGCAACGTCTCCCAAAACGAGAGGGCCCTCCTAAGCGACCCTTTTACTGATTTACGAAAATCTACCATACCTTTTGACGCCTCGAACACCTGGGCAAACTGGTTGGGGCGATCACTGGGTGGCCGCAGGGGCGCTGGACGGTCAGTCAATTGAGAACTTGAGGTACGGGCACTGACGCTTGAAATGGCCAAACTGCTTGCAATGGAAACAGGCGGCCGGCTGCTGCTGCTGCTGGCCGGGGTACGGCTGGACGGTCTGGAGTCCGGGCAGGTACAAAGGGGCGGCGGATCCAAAGGCGGCAACTGGCTGAGTTAGACTGAAGCTCCCCATCGGGGGAACGAGCTGCTGACCAGCGGCGCCCGCGGCGAAGTAGGCGGCGGCCGGTGGCTGGGCGGCGGCTGGCTGGAGGCCAAAGACGTTCTGCTGGGCGAGCGGCGGGCCGCGGGCGGCGCTGGGTCCTTGCGACCCTCCAGCGCCGCGGTGGAGAAAGGGCTTGCCGTCCCTCAACTGACAAACCGTCGACAGACCGGCAGTGGCGCGCTGCTTCTTGAAAGCGACGAGGTGCGTGTCGTCGATCCCCTCTTCCTTCTGCTCGTCAAGCTCGGCCTGCTCCTCCTTGAACTAGAGGTAGCCAGGGAACGCGTCTTTCTGGTTGAGATCAAAGTTCCGCTGCCGCAGCAGCCATTGTAGGTCGTCCAGACCTTGTCAAACCGCCACTGGATCGTTGCAGTCAATAAGAGTCTGAATTGAGCGGATGCATTGAACATTAAACTTCTGGTGTTAATCTCCAGGCCAGGCCTTATTGGAATGGATGGGCAACAGCTCCAGCGGGCGCTTCAACGCCGCGCAATCTTCTCTGCCAGGAGCTGGAATTGACGGGTGGTCTGTTGTTGCTGCTCTTGAAAGAGGCAGACCAACATGTCCGCCTTGGCGGCAGGGAGGGGACCGGGGCGAGGATCGTCCTTGGTCGACATCGCGCACAAAAAGTATGGTGGGGTAAGAGCTCTCGCTCGGATAGGACAGCGCGTACACACAAAGCGACCGTGCTGCAACGTTACAGTCATAGAATTGACCTGACCTCATTCGCCGCACCAGCTGTCAGTAAAAGGCTCCGCCCCCCTGGCTAACGGCCAGGTCACAGACTCACACCAAACTGTATCTTAGTCACCTACGGCCTAAGTACAATAAGACAAAATGTCGCACTATTAGTAATTAGGCAGAGGGGCGTCCATTACGAGAGAGGTCCTAAAACGATTCTCACCTGATTAAATTGTTTGCATTCAAACAGCACCGTACTTAATTGTTATGGCCACAAAGTCTTATCTAACGCAATTCAAATCACGCGCCTCCGATTACAGTAGCCTTCACATACTGGGCGCCCTTCTGTCTAATTATTAATAGTACGACATATCGTCTTATTAAAATATTTATGGTATTTACAAATCATAGTCAAAGTCCTAAAGACGTTGAACGTTAGGACTTGGGACGTAAGGACGTTTCGACTTCGAACGTCAACCATGGGACATAACGATTTTTGGAAGTACAGGGTGGGCCAAGAAAACTCAGAGTTGATTCGCATTTTGCGGAGAATGAGAATATAGCAATATGATTACACCGTTGGATAGCCCGTGGCCTAAACTTTCGATTGGTGTAGTTCGTTTTTGGATCCGCCCCCTAGGGGGCCCGGGGCACCCCTAAAAGTCCCAAAATTAGCGTGCTGGAGAGCTGTTCGGGAAAACGGCCATTTTACACCCAGGCAACGCCATGAGCTGTGGTATAGCTTATTTTACTCAGCGTACACTCCTCTACAACATACCAAAATTCGATTTCCGTCACCCAATTACTGTAGGAGTTACAGTGCGCCAAAGTTGAACAAAATGCGCCTCTTTGAATTTGGTGGAAAACTAAAGCAATTTTTTCCGAATTATTCTCGATTTTGACTGTTTTAAGCTTTTTAAAGCTTATTTTATGGTTTTTGATGATAATCAATACTTATCCATCCATTTCGACGCCGATCGGTGTTGCATGAAAAAACGCTATTTCAACGCTCATTACAAAATGTGTCCTAGTGAAGTCTGCACTGATCGGCGTCAAAATGGATGAATAAGTGATGTTTCTGTTTAAAAACCATAAAATAAGCTTTAAAAAGCTTAAAATAGTCAAAATCGAGAATAATCCGGAAAAAATTGCTTTAGTTTTCCACCAAATTCAAAGAGGCGCATTTTGTTCAACTTTGGCGCACTGTAACTCCTACAGTAATTGGGTGACGGAAATCGAATTTTGGTATGTTGTAGAGGAGTGTACGCTGAGTAAAATAAGCTATACCACAGCTCATGGCGTTGCCTGGGTGTAAAATGGCCGTTTTCCCGAACAGCTCTCCAGCACGCTAATTTTGGGACTTTTAGGGGTGCCCCGGGCCCCCTAGGGGGCGGATCCAAAAACGAACTACACCAATCGAAAGTTTAGGCCACGGGCTATCCAACGGTATAATCATATTGCCAAATTCTCATTCTCCGCAAAATGCGAATCAACTCTGAGTTTTCTTGGCCCACCCTGTAGAATATGCCGCCACGTTTGCGCTTTGCACTTCGCACGTTGACTCTGTTCAGCCCTTAATTCATAGCGACGGTCAGCGTCCCTTCTCGCGTACACTGACCTCACAACCCTATTCGCCGGTTACGCCCGCACATGTAAATGTTGCACAAGACTTATACATGAGCGAGCGTATACCTAACCTATTTCTATATCTCTACCGAAAACTACCGCTATATCGTAAAAAAGACTTTTCGGCAGTTTACAGTCGAGATATAGAAATAGGTTAGGTGTGAAGTTATATGATATATGGCGGCCTGTTTTCTCATCTAAGAACATATACTCAAAACGATATATCGTTTCTTAAAACAAATTTCTCTAATCTATTCGACCCAAAATAGTTTTAAAATCATCATTTCATCTGGAGTTCGCTATAATATACCAAAATTGAATTCCCATTAGTAAATTATTCGTTTTAACAACAATAGTTTGATTTGTCATCGCTCGTTTCTCCATCCTATGTTACTACACATATTGACGTGTATTTACGCTGTTTTTGGTGATAAACAATAAAACATGTATGGCGCCTCAGAATGTCAACTGACATTACTTCGACTTTCCTATCCTGCGCTTCTACGGAAACACCTGGTAGGTTCCTTCGTAACTTAGTAGGAATCGGTACATGTTTAGATAAACGTGGCTTAGGCTTAGGAGCTAGGCGTGTGTAGGGAAAAAATTAAAAGTAAACTATTCTATGGCGAAATTCACTTGGCCTAAAATATATTTTTGGGGTTAAATGAACTTACCTTTTCGTAAAATCCTCATCCAAAAATATTCGATTTTCTTCATTCTCTTCTGTTCTTCGGCCTTTTTTTATTCTGATCCATCTTTTTGTCTTCTCATAATTAAAGAAAGAGATTAAGACTAAAACGGAAAATTAGTTCCAGTTGCGTTTTGCTACAACTTTTACTAAGTCATTATTCGAGATAACTTTGACACAGGTCTGTTCTTTTCTTTAAGGGCTACCCGAGAATGCATCACTTCTTCGAAATAGGGATAGCATTAGTTTCCCATATTTATTTAGCAAAAATGTTGAACACAATTAACGGTTTTTTTCCCAACAAACTATAGTACATGTAGATTTTTGGGATATGCCCATTTTCCGACCCCTATATCTCTGTGCCGGGGTCAGAATAGTGAAAAATTTCTATCTTAAGTTTCTCTCGCCAAGACGAATCGCTGTGCAAAAAATTACGATCCTGGCATCCCTCCATGACCATGATGCACATTCTCGGAAAACGACATAATCCTAAGCCTAAAGTCAAAGCCAAAACTTGTTTTTAAAGGCATTTCAATGTGCAGTGTTCACTAGGTTCAACGATTTTACGCCTTTACCTCCTACTCAATCTAGCTTCATTCCTTTCTCACTGTTTTTTGCAACTACTGATGATCAATGGGATGATTGAAGGATTCAAATTGTTCGCGGAAATCGTCATTTCTAAGCATGTCTTTCATTTAATCAAGGTTATTATGACTTTTTCAGTAACCAGTGAAGGTTTGGTTTGTGTTTGTTTGAGGTTTTCTTTTTTATTTATATACCTGCACGTGTCTGTGTTTGTTCTAAACAGTATTGTATCGCTGATAACCCTTTGACTCGACACAGTTTAAATGTCTCTTCTGATATACAGGAGTGGACAAAAAAACTTGCTGATAAATTTTGGTTAATATCTCTAGTTAAAACTGATAACTTTCAACGCCCTTTCTGTTATAGATTAACCTCATAATACTCAGTACAATTCCAGTAATTAGTAACAGATTTGCTCTCCCTTTGATTCAATAACAGTCAAACATATGTCTTTCATTGAGGCGATCAAATCAGTTAAAAGTGAGTTTTCAGTTCTTTCCCATTCTTCATGTGGGAATCCCTTCAATTCACTGAGATCTTTTGGTTTTTGGTACTCTATGTGTTGCTTGAGGATTGCCCACCACTTTTCAGTAGGATTGAAGTTCAGACTACTTGATGGCTAGTTGATTGTTTCTGGTACATGCTGATTCAGACATCATTTTGCTACCTTACTGATGTGCTTCATATCTATGTCTTGCTGAAACCACCTTCATTGTCCAAATTTCTCACAAGCCCCAGGAATGAGATATTCTTGTAGAATTAAGGCCTAATAGCGACCATCCATAATCCTGTGGAAAGAATTGCACGAAATGTGTACTTGACTGCTAAAGGCTCCCCAGACCCTAATCATCTGTCTCTTTTTTTTGTAATTCCCTTGAGCTCTGCTTTTGCATTCTTGGATCAATGATGAATGGTATTTCTGAACAGTTGATAGCTTGTTTAATTGGAGAATACCACTTGGTTCCAGTCATTGCCTTTGTGCTGCAGTGCCCATTGCACCTGCCTTTTCTTCTGTTTCTGGGTCAACGTTGATGTTGCTTGAGGTAAAATGTTCTTGTAACCAAGTTGAGCAAGATGGCGCTGCTCCATCCATCGCAATACTTCCCAGCCTCTCTCTTCTCACAGTTTTGGGGCAGTCTCTTTTGCCATAGTCTTGCTGTTTCTTCAAATCCATTGACTGCTCGCTCAACTGTCTGAGCGCATAATCTAAAGTGGCTGACCATTTCCACCCTGGTGTTCCACAGGACCTAACTCTTTGATCTTTGCTATGTTATATCACATAGTATGTACAGAGATCTTTGTCATACGGACAGTTTCAGCAGCACATCAATAGCCCTGATTCCAGAAATATAATATGACTTATAGGCCCATAAAGAGACAGTGAGCACTCTATTGAAAATTCAGTTCAGCAACTCGTAAAGAAGTGTCTTACCTCCACTGCTACAGTCAAAACTGGATAAGTGCAACTCGACTGGGCACGAGAAAATGGTTGTACTTATGCGGTTTTGCACTTATCCGGTTTTTGATCATGTACAAAACATAGGGCGAAAAAAATTCAGGGCTTAGAAAAGCATCGAAAATTGTAGCACTTATCCGGTTTTGACTGTATATACATTATTTATTTGACTTTCCTTATACTTCTTATATGTTTATAAGCAATCATTATAAATACTCCGAGAGCAGGGCTTCTGAGAAGTTCATACTCCAATCAACAATTTTTTTTCACCCTAGTGTATGCTTGGTCGAAGCTAATCAGTCCGTTCCAAAGCTCGGTCCATGAAAAAACAGGTTGGTCCTGGTCCGGTCTGGGGCACCAAATGCCAAAAGTCCATGGTGCACCAAGTGATTCGATCCACAGTCCAGTGGACTGACGCGTCTATATTTAAAACTCAGTGACAAAACCAAAAGACTTTCCAGCTAACCTGTTCAATGCAAAAATGGCGTATTATGAGAGGCAGTGAGATAGTTTATCAGTTAGCAAATTTTGAGCCAAATATCTTAACAAAAATTACAAAGCAATATTTCAAAGAAAATGATAACTGATCGCCATCAACTTATGATAATACTTGATATTGTTACTGAAATTCGCAGCCGCTGCAGAAGAATGGCACTGTGCTACTTTATCATTCTCTTCACATGATATATTCATACATTTAAAAGTAAAACGAGAAATCTGATCTTTAAGAAAATTTAAAAACATATATGCAATTTTGCTTTATTGAGGATTCAGATTTGATGGATATGTATTGTTGCCCTTTTCTATTATAATCATATTGTGATAAAAATGGATTCCTAGTAATGAAGGAGACGAAGAGTGCCATTTATAATCTGCATTTGCAATCAGAATTTCTTTGTAATTTTGGCTGTCAGCAAGATTTTTAAAGTATCCCATCGTGGTACCATCCCGTTTTAGATCTGTAGAACCGCCAAAAGGGGTGATATAGCTAGTTTGTGTATCCTAAATAGTACTATTAGTTTTATACAATTTCAATATCATTAATTGTGCATGTCGTATGCCTTGGAGCGACCCGTGCCTTGGAGCGACCGGCTGCGTTGCACTACAGTTCTATGATGTAGGTCACTCCAAGGCACAAGCCCTTGAAGCGACCTGTAGTGCGACGCAGCCAGGTTTAACATAGGGTCGCTCCAAGGCACGGGTCGCTCCAAGGCATACGACATGCATATCGATTAAAAAGGGTGGGCCAAGAAAACTCAGAGTTGATTCGCATTTTGCGGAGAATGAGAATTTGGCAATATGATTATACCGTTGGATAGCCCGTGGCCTAAACTTTCGATTGGTGTAGTTCGTTTTTGGATCCGCCCCCTAGGGGGCCCGGGGCACCCCTAAAAGTCCCAAAATTAGCGTGCTGGAGAGCTGTTCGGGAAAACGGCCATTTTACACCCAGGCAACGCCATGAGCTGTGGTATAGCTTATTTTACTCAGCGTACACTCCTCTACAACATACCAAAATTCGATTTCCGTCACCCAATTACTGTAGGAGTTACAGTGCGCCAAAGTTGAACAAAATGCGCCTCTTTGAATTTGGTGGAAAATTGTGAATCATTTTTCCTTTGCTTTTCAATGCTCATTTGTATTGCTTTCAGCATTTTGAACCCTGCTTAATGTGTGGTCTATCAAGAGCATTACTTATTCATCCAATTTGGGGTCGATTAGTGCTGAAATACCCTTTGCTATGGAATGTTGTGAATTAATTCGCGCGCATTTACCTTTTGTTTACTATGGTAAAAAAATCCGGCTTGAGAGAGACACTCAAATTTAACGCGCTATTTTGATTATTGTCGAATTGAATGATTGAGGAGCGTCAGAAGGTTTCTGACGAGGCCGATTACATAGAGGATTAAAATGCAGTGTCAGCAGATACGTCTACTGTGCGCAATTTGCTCAATATTGAGCTTTACTTTTGTTTAGCATCGCTTGATTTCGTCTTTTTTTCTGTTTGTTATTCATCGTTGAAATACCGCTTGAGGCAAGACTGTTAAGTGTGGGACTTCTGTTTCTGGTAGTTATTCATAAATCTGCCATATTAAAAGCTTTCTGACGCTCGTCGATCCCTCAATTTGGCAATAATCTTAAAGGCGCGTTTAAATTTGAGCGTTTGTCTCAAGCCGGATTTCATTTTACCGTATTAAGTAAAGGGTAATTGCGCGCAAATTGAATACTAACTTACCACAGCAAAGGGTAATTGCGCACTAATCGTTCGCAAATTGGACAAATAAGTAATGTTCTTGATAGAGAAAGCATTAAGCAGGGTTAAAAACGCTGAAAACAATACAAATGAGCATTGAAAAGCAAAGGAAAAATTATTCACGACTTTTCCCCTGCTACAAAAATGTGCATTTTTGACTAATTTTGGCGTACTGTAACTCCTACAGTAATTGAGCGACGGAAATCGATTTTTGTTATGTTGTAGAGGAGTGCACGCTAAGTAAAATCAGCTATAGCACAGCTCGTAGCGTCTTCTGGGTGCAAAATGGCGACCGTTTTCCCAAAGAGCTCTCCAGCACGTTGTTTTTGGTGTTTTGAGAGATACCCCGGGCCCCAAAGGGGGCGGATCCAAAAAATAACTGCACCAATCGAAAGTTTAGGCCACTGGCTATCCAACGGTTTGATCATTTTGGCCTAATTCTCATTCTCCGCAAAATGCGAGTTAACTATAAGTTTTATAGGGCCAACCTGTACAATGACTGTTTACTGTATATGCGTCGGTCCAGGATTTTTGAGGTCGGTCCTGTGCACCGAGTAATTCGGTCCACAGTCCAATGGACCGACGCATCTATATTGTTTACCATAAGATGGGTAGACAAGTCATAGTAGACAGGTATTAGAAGATCGGTATCATAGTAAGATACCAGGTTTTTCTGAGAAACCGCCCTTGGGCACTTTCGACGAGTTCAGTGGAAATCCAAAAAAAGGGCTGGAGGGGCTTATTTGGGAAAGTAATAGATATGTCCTATTTGATAATAAGATATGCCATAAAAGTGTTTTTCGTCGTTTATGAACAAAACCAGCGCAAATGAACATGAATATGCGAAGCAAAGAAGTAATATAGTCTTTTGTATATTATTCATTTAACTAATCGCGATGTGTACCGAAAACGGTATATAACAGTTTTAATAATTATTTCATTGTTGAAGTAAGTAATGAAAATAAAATTGATATTAGCGCCCCACGGCACTTTTTTAGATTGATTTTCCTAGAGTGCTTTCGTGGAGAGGTTACTTGGCGGGAGCGGTTTTCCGGAAAACGCCGGTAGTTATAAAATTCCCTATAGGAGCAACATGTTGTAGCATAATCATGTATCATTAAGATATTAAGGAGAAAGAGAGTGGAGATCGGTGCGTCCTTAAAACAGTCGCGCGAATTTACAGGGTGTCCTAAAAGCTCTTCAAAGGGTTTGATTGGTTCATAATCGTGACTACGGGGATCATTTTGGGAGCACTTGTTTTTAAAAGACAGCCCTACTTCCAGCTCAGATTTTCTATTTTTAATTTAAAAAGTTGATCCATTTTCCGTCATTTTACACCACATTTTTAAAAACATGACAAATTTTATCGATTGGTGGATTCGTTTTTGAATAACTTGGCCTAAAATAATCTTAATCAGCTGAAACTTGAAAAAAATAATCCGCAAATGTTGGGGTAGTGGTTGCAAAAAGAATTATTGAATTTGGTCACGACGCTATAAAGTTAGGATCAACCAAACTTGAGCACTCAATTCTCTACCCATTACCGTACCTTCGGGTGCTGCAGGAAATCTGTTATCAAAAGAGTATTTATGTTTGGTCAGCCGTATCTTAACAACATCATGACCGAATTCAATAATTCTTTATTCGAATTACACCCCAATATCTTAAGATTCATTTTTTATAGTTTCAGCTCAGTTGAATTATACTGGACCAAGTTATTTAAAAAGCAAACAGTGTCGTTACTTTTTTTTCACACACTTCATACCAAATTTCTCAGTTTTTTAAAATCGGTTTAAGTTGACGAAAGACTGGCCAATTTTAAAGATTGAAGAAAGAAAATCTAAGTTGAAAGTAGGGCAATATTCTTAGAAAGAGTGCGTACAAAATGGTACCCGCAGTGCCGGGCACGAATCGATTAAATCCTTGTAGTAACTTTTTTACCATCTTTCATACAGGGTATCCCAAAAAAGAAACAAATGCCCCTCCTGACTCAGAGAGAGGGCGCCCTAAAACGACATGAAACTCGGGCCAGAGATGTCCCCTTAGGCGAGCTTGAAGTGGGGGGGGGGGTTTCAGCTAAAAAGTCGCTGTGGGACCAGAGTGGCAATTCAAAACATGTCCCAAATCGCCTTACAGTTAGGCCCTGTTTGAGACCCTATAATTTTCGCTTAAGAAGTTTTTCGCCGAGATGATGATTTCTTCCTTTAGGGGAGTTTCATCCAAACTTTATGCAAAAGAAAACTTGAGAATCAATCAAAAACTGCAAAAATACTATGAATAGAATGATCCTAAAGAAGAGTAGCATCTTGAATTGCTCTTCAAAAACACCATCATGAAGCCCATCGAAAGCTCCAGTTTTGCCAGGCTAGTATATTTTTGAAAGTTCAACTTCATGGCTACAATTTGCCATAAAAGTTAACCTGATTCCAGATTATGAAACTTTGATGATGAGATCCCCTGCAATGCTAATGATTGCAAAATTTGAATTACTTCAATAAAAACGATTCATTTTTCAACGTCTGATGAGCTAAAATAACAAAAAATGGAAAGAAAACTTTGGTGGAGGTATTCCACAAGATTTTCGAAATTCCCAAAATTAGTAACGTCATGCATGTCACATGATTATACCTTAAAGGGTTGCCCAAAAAGCGATAACATTCCTTTATTTCGTATATATCTCGGCAACCGCTGCATCAAATTCCGCAAAATTTTCACTGGAGATACATCAAATGGTTATCTGACTAGAGGAAAATTCACAACTGCTGCTATATTCCATGACGCCAAATTACGGAAGCTACTCCTGGAGCATCTTGCTACTACCGTTTTAAATTTTATCGTAACATGCCGTCATGCATATCTCAGCAACTACCCTACCAAATGCCGCCAAAAATAAACTAGAGATACTTCCAATGACTATTTGACTTGAAGAAAATGAAGATTGTAAAATATTCAACCACAACACTTTATAGCACGCAGTCATTTACGAGATGCGCACGGTCGCTTCAATCTTTCTGGCGCTCCAGTGGTAATTCTATTAGTGTTTAATAATGACAGCTTTTTCTTCTACCGAATAAGTCATCATTTTCCATTCAATTATCCAAAGTAAACGGCTTTTCAACAAAAAAATTACCATTATTTTGATAAACTTTGCAGTTGCGCTAAAATTTTAAACCATATGGACAAGATGCTTCAAAATAAGCTATCATCTGTTTGTGTCAGGGAGTACAGTAGCAGCTGTGAATTTTCTTCCAGTCAAATTACCATCCGTTATATCTCCAGTTAAATGTTTGCGGCATTTCGTGCTGCGGTTGCCGAGATATACACGAAATAAAGGAATATTATCACTTTTTTGGGCAACCTTTTAGGTTCGATTCCGAGCTAGCTTTCAACTTACTTGCAAGATATGCTTTCCTTGTATTCACTATTTTAGCTCATCTAACGCTGAAAGAATTCCTTTTTATTAATATAATTCAGTTTTCGCAATTTTTAACGCAGCGGGTAGGCTCATGATTTAAAAATTTTCTACACTCGAATCAGGCTAAGTTTCATTGCAGATTGTAGCCCTGAAGTTGACCTTTCAGAAAAGTATCCACTTTCCTAAATTTTAAAAATCAGGAGATTTCATGATGCTTTTTTCGAAGAGCATTCCACCATGACATTCTCCATTTAGATCATTAAACCAATGCCATTTTTCCAGTTCTTGATGGATTTTCAAGTTTTTTTTGCAAAACGTTTTGCTAGAACTTCCCTATCCGAAAAATGCATTATTTTGGCGAAAAAGTTCTTAAACAAAAATTAGAGGTCTCAAAAAGGGCGCCAAGTGTAAGGCGATTTGGGACATGTTTTGAATTGGCCCTCTGGTTCCACAGCGACTTTCTGTCTGAAACTTGGCCCACTTCAAGCTCGCCTCCAAGGACATCTTTGATCCAAGTTTCGTCTTTGGGCGTTACCTCTTCGAGTCAGGAGGGTTGAGGATATTTTCTTTTGGGACAACCTGTAAGACTAGCAGACCCGTGGAAATTTTCCACGGGTTGTTCCATAAAATTCGAAAACGCGACAATTTACAATCACGCACTGTAATATCACGTCTGTTTCCTACGCCGAGTACGTGCGTCGCTTCCATTTTTAACTGATCGATCTGGCTGGCCCTCTCGCGCGCTCCAAAGTCAAACTTTCTTGCCTACCCCCGCCCCCCACCTTAACCGTTGAACGGAACGAAATTGTTGATGTTCACCGGGAGAGGACGCCCGTATCGGTTAGGACAGGACATATTCTAACTCTTGCCTCGAAGGGGCCCCGACCCGTACTAAGAACGCGCAGATCCCGACGCTTGCCACGATGGGGCCTCGGCCCGTACTAAGAAAGGGCAGTTTCTGACGCTCGCCACAAGGGGGCGCTCGGTCCGCTTTCGGGCCAATCAGAACGCTGGCACACACACAGACAGACAGACGGACAAGAGTAATTATATATAGAGAAGATGTCGTTTCACTCGCAAAAAAGCGTCACTGAAAGTCTTGTAATTTTTATGAAATCCTATGAGCATTCAATTTTGCAGGCTTAACAGAAATCGTCCGCTTAATATTTTTGTCAAAGTGATGGCCTTAATGTTTGCGAGCGCGGGCTTTTATTACAGTAAATATCTACAGAGTGTACAAAAAAGGGACACCTTTTATTTAATTGCTTATAACTTTGCAGCCAATGAACGAATCTTAATGAAACTTTGGGTTCAGGCACTCTTAAGTGTTCCTAACATATGTTGAAAATGATTTCATATTTGCTTAATGCTGAGTAGACTGGTAGCAACTTTCGTCACGCAATGTTGCCAAAAAACCCATTTTTATTTTTTCCAACGGAAATACAAGTCACCTGAGCTCCCAGATTAACTCAACTGAGCTAAAATTTTATTAAAAATATGCAGATATTAGACTTTCATTTGGAAAAGAATCAGTGAAATCGGTTATGGTGGTGCGAAGACATGGACAAGCAAACATAAACACTCATTCGGAAATTCGCGTGAGAGTAAAGCTATGCGTGTCAGGGGCAATTCGCTTACAGCGAGTACGTATATTTGCATGGCTATATCTCAGCAGCGCCGTGACCGTTTTTATTAATTCTTTTTTCTAATGAAAGCCCTGCATCTGCAGATCATTTTTATAGTTTTAACTCAGCTGGATTATTCTGGATTAAGTTATGTAAACCACAAGTTGTATCGTAAATTTTACTATCACGGAAACGAGTAACCTTTGCGCGCTTTGTCATAGTTTTGCTCATTTCGCACGGATTTACTCGCGAGAAAAAGCAATAAAATTCCCCTCATTTCTTTTACAAAACCTGTGATTTTAATATAAATCGGTGCCGAACTTCAAAAGCTATTCACAATTCAGAATGTCGGAATATATTGGGACAAAAAATAAAATGGGTTTTAGGCAGCATTGCTTGACGAAAGTTGCTGCCATTCTGCTCAGCATTAAGCTAACAGAAACAATTTTTAGCAGAAGTTAGGAACACATAAGGGTACTTGAAGTCCAAGTTTCATTCAAATTCGTTCACTGGCTGCAAAGCTATAAGCATCTAAATAAAAGGTGGCCTATTTTCTGAACACCCTCTATGTGGAAGGAAGCAAGTGAAAGGCAAGAACAGAGCTACCAGAAAAAACCCATTCTCTGATGGAGAGGGGATCCCCAGTGAAATCCAGTGATCTGTGATTTAAGAAAATAGATGAACAAACACATGAATGGCACGTTCAAAGCGCAAAAAGATAAGCTCACTTCTATTATGTAATAACCATTATCAGACAAGCAAGGCCAAAGATTTTCGAATGTGAATATTATATCTTGTGGCCTGTGTGAACCATCATCAATTACAATATCAAACTTTTTCGCGCACAATACTTGTTTAAGAAATGTTGCATTAGTCTGACTGGCTTCTAAGATCTCTACATTCATAGGCACGGCCAAATTTTTTTTTTCGATATCAATTCCAGTGATATGTGATCGGTGTCCAAAAAAATCACTCCACATCTTCAGTGACTCTCCACCAGCCAACTGATCTTTGTATCCTCCAATCTAAAAGTAAAGCTCTACTGACTTGTAACTTTGTCGCGAAATCGCGATGATTCATCTCTTTTGGGATTCATTGGCGCACGCACATCCAGGGGCCTGTTTCATAAAACTATTGCAATTGCAGAATTGCAGAATTGCGCTGCAATTTGCGTCGTCATCACGCAATTCTGCAACTTTCTGTTTCATAAAACTGTTGCAGTTGCGGAATTGCTGAGTTGCGTTTGCAACAGTTGCAGTCGCAGAATTGCAAAATTGCGGGACCGCAATTTCAAAAAAGTGGCACTAATCCGCAATCCTGCAACAGTTGCGAAAAAAATCTCGCATCACAAATTGTGGTGCGAAAAAAAGTTGCAATTCTGCAATTCTCTCGAAAAGATAAAATTAATGTAAAATTAATGAAGAATAAAGCAGAGTACTAAGACTAGCATAGAAAGAGAGCACAACGAGGGGTGAAATGATGCGAAATTTGTGAATTTTTTCCTATTTATAACGATTTAATGGCATATCGTAGCAGTACTATGGCCGAATCTTGAATTCAAAAGCAAGCCGCCATGCAAATAAAATTACGGTATCATGATGTCCGGCTTGAGAACCACGCTTCAAACTTAAATGCGCTTTTAAGATTGTTACGGACTTGCGGGATTGCGGAATTGCAGTTGCAGAGTTGCCAAAAGCTTTATGAAACAGAAAACTGCAGAATTCCTATTGAAACTGTTGCAGTTGCGGAATTGCAGTTGCAATTGCAACAGTTTTATGAAACAGGCCCCAGATTAATAGCCTACTTTGTATCGTTAGAGGTCATCAATTGAGGACATCTGTGCATAATGAAGTTTAGCTCGCCCCCAACGATCTGCGTATTGGTTGGAGGCGGCACTGCCTTGCCTTGCTACAATGGACCGGTTTCACATCGCGTACTTTAGCTAAAGTCTGACTTAAGGCCTATCCCTTATCATTGCGTAAAGTCCGACTTTAGTTAAAGTATGCGATGTGAAACCGGCCCAATGTCAACCGGTCGTATAACGTAGTCCACTCTCACTCTCTTTGCTCACCCTTCTGTGTAAACCCTAATAAACTAAATAATAAAACCACTGAACCACCTACTACACAATACAGAAGAACTTGCTTCCACAACAAACTTCCCTAAAAACATCACTGAAAATCTAACATGCCGTAAAACCCTGATTAAAAGCAGGCTCAGAAAATCAAAGAACTGCTTTTATATTCGGCTCTTGGCCACAAAATCATCGAAAAAATTGCTCATATATCCAGATTTTTATTATGGGATCGCTTAAATAAAATGGGCCGGTTTCACAACGCGTACTTTAGCTAAAGTCGGACTTTACGCAATGATGAAGGATAGGCCTTAAGTACGACTTTAGCTAAAGTACGCGATGTGAAACCGGTCCAATATCTTTGCTTGCGATTCCGCGCAGAATGAATGTATTTTGACGAGCTTGGTCTCATTCGACAGAGCTTGGCCTAAAGTTTCAAAAAACGCGGCGGCGTTTAAATATGTTTAGGGAGACGGCTGTAATAACCAAAAAGACACAACTGAACAGCACCTTTTTTGGGTCGCCTTTAACCGTTTGTAACTCAACTGCCATTCATCGTGGTGACTTTAAACTCTCTAAGGCTCGTCTGACCAATTTTGCGAATCTTTAGCATCATTGAATTGCTTACGGACACAATTCCATTCAAAGATATTCAAAAAAACTTTTTTAGTCAAAATAATTGCTCTAGTTGGAGACCTCAGATCTTGGCAATAAAATCATTTATTATAAAATCATTTCACTTTCCAATATTAGGGTATATCAAGTTTGTTTTCCCATAATATTTTGTTATTTCAGGGACCTTCATTTTTGACCTCCTGAGAAGTCATGGAATGAATATTTGATACTGGCGAAAAAAATCGAGTTGCACATCATTTTGTTCCTCATAGCTTGCTTAAGATCCGCTTTTTCTAAGCACAGAGAAGCGTATGGCTCAATGGGCAAAATATGTTCAGATTTTGCTGAAATTTGATATGCTAGGGTACTTTAGGGTGAAACTTCCGAAAACAATGTCGGATTTTTTCACAGAAGTTTTCCCTTCAAGGCACGGCGGGTAATTTAAATTTGTTCGCTGAAAACGCAGAAGTTGTCAAAATCAATTTTTTTATATACCGTTCGATTGGGAATGATGAGGCAATTTTGAATATATGAGGGAATCCGCCGGGGGGTCGACCTACTTGTTTCGAGTGAGTACCAGTTTTTTCTAACGCCTACATCGCTTTATAGAGGGTGAAATGCTGTGTTTAAATTCGTCAAGCTCAGCTCGATTGGTCACTTGGTTGCGGAATTATGATCGTTTGAAAAATTCTCACTTTTCCAATTTTCGTCTCAAAAACCTGATCAGCCGATATTTTGATAAAAAAATAGATGAAGACGGTAAGCTACAGGCCTGAAATTTCTGCCCGTGTACCCAAGGGCCAAACTGATTTTAGGCTGGGAAAGTAAAATTAAAACAGATTTTGGCCTTGATATTTGTTTTTTCGTGTCCTGGCGTCAAATGAAGAAGCAAATATCTGAACGCGTCTGTTTTTTTGTTTTCCAGCGTCAAAATCAAAAAACAGATTTCAGATCAGTCTGTTTTTTGTTTTTTGTTTCTTCAACGCAAAATCAAAATAACAAAGATCAAATGTTTGTTTTCTGCTATTTTGTGATCTCTTCGCTGTTCGCGTGCCATCCTACGCTAATTACGATACAATAGGAGGCGTGGCCACCTCCCGCTCGGTCTTGGGCGGCGGCGGCCACCCATAAACCGGGTACTGGTGGTTCGTAGTTCTAAAATGAGACATGATTTCAATATATTGAACCTCCCAAATTGATCGATTCTTTCCCTTGATCACTTGACCGCTTCTATCCGCTTATATGAATTCTTTTTGCTCCTTAGATGCAAAAAATATTTTCGAATAATAAATAATACGTGTCTTTCCTTTAATGATACATTGGATCGATATCCTATCGTGTACTTTAGGCCAGCCTGAACTTGAGGGATGTTTTCTATCATTTCGTTAAGTACGACTTTAGCCACAGGCCGCGATATGAAACTGGTCCATTACGACCCTAAAGGAATTTAAAGGAAATTTTCGAGGGAAGTATGAAGTATTCGATCATTCTTGAGGGCAAATACACCATTATGGGGCTTTCATCACTTTATTTAGGGGGCAGAATACAATGTAACTCTTTCATTAACAAAGCTATCAAAACTTAGTTGCAGAAATTCGCTAAATTTCTTATGATTAAAAAGAAATAACTCAATCATTTCATAAAGCAGTTTGCAAATAGTCTTACTAGCTAATATAAGACTTCTCTGTTAGTGCTAAAAATTGGTTATAAGACTTAAGTTAAAATACCGGCACCCTTAAAAATTATATAGGCTGTCGGTAGCGAGTTTGTGGGTGGCCGCCGCCGCCCAAGACCGAGCGGGAGGTGGCCACGCCTCCTATTGTATCGTAATTAGCGTAGGATGGCACGCGAACAGCGAAGAGATCACAAAATAGCAGAAAACAAACATTTGATCTTTGTTATTTTGATTTTGCGTTGAAGAAACAAAAAACAAAAAACAGACTGATCTGAAATCTGTTTTTTGATTTTGACGCTGGAAAACAAAAAAACAGACGCGTTCAGATATTTGCTTCTTCATTTGACGCCAGGACACGAAAAAACAAATATCAAGGCCAAAATCTGTTTTAATTTTACTTTCCCAGCCTAAAATCAGTTTGGCCCTTGGGTACACGGGCAGAAATTTCAGACCTGTATGTGAACGCCATCTATTTTTTACCAAAGAATTGATTGATCACGTTTTTGAGACGAAAATTGGAAAAGTGAGAATTTTTCAAACGATCATAATTCCGCAACCAAGTGACCAATCGAGCTGAGCTTGACGAATTTAAACACAGCATTTCACCCTCTATAAAGCGATGTAGGCGTTAGAAAAAACTGGTACTCACTCGAAACAAGTAGGTCGACCCCCCGGCGGATTCCCTCATATGCTCAGATAAAAAAATGGTGCAGAACCAGAAAAGGTACGCAAGAGAGAAAATTCGAGTTTTCAAACTTCTTGGTTTTTCGATTTTTCCGGTCAAGACTTGTTCTCAATTCAACAAATTGATGTACCCTAGGGTTGTAGCCCTGATGCTGGGCTATCCAACGGCATCATGAAAATGGGCAAAGTCGTGCATGTGCTGAACACAAATTGAGCCCGAACGTGATGCACCCCTTGTTTACCGTGTTGAGCATAGCGCGTACCAGTATAGCGCTTATGACAAATACCTCTGGTAGTTTGCAACCAAATTTAATGCGGATTTCGGCATCTTGTAGAGCTATTACTAACTTAGATTTCCTTTTTTTAATCATAAGAGTCCGATGATAATTACTCCTTTTACGAGTATTCTACGGAAAGTCACAATTTCGGACATTTTCGCGTTCCTTGCGCGTTTCTCGCACAATTTGGTCGGCGATCGTTTAAAATGCGCGAGAAACGCACAAGAGTGTGAATATTGTGACTTTCCGTAGAAAGTTCGTAAAAGGAGTAATTATGATCGGATTCTGATGGTTAAAAAAAGGAAATCTAAGTTAATGAGAGCTCTAAAAGATGCCCATATATGCTTTGACTTTGATTGCAAACTACCAGAGTTATTTGTCATACGGGTTATGCCGATTCGCTCTATGCTCAACACGGTAACCATAGGGTGCACCACGTTCGGGCTCAATATACGACCCGTGTCTGCACGAGTTTGCCCATTTTCATGATGCCGTTGGATAGCCCTGCATTAGGGCTACAATCCTAGGGTACATCATTTTTGAGAATTGTGAACAAGTATTGACCGAAAAATTCAAAAATCCAAAAAGCTTAAATATTCGATTTTTCTGTACAGCATAAATTTTCAGGTTCTGTACGGATTTTTAACCTGAGCACACATTCAGATTCATCTCATCATTCCTAATCGATTGATGTAAAAAAATATTGATTTTGACAAATCTGTATTCTCAGTACAAAAATTAAAATTTCCCGCTTTATCTCGAAGCGAAAACTTTTGTGAAAAATCCAACATCATTTTCGGAAGTTCTACCCTAAAGTACCCTAGCATATCAAATTTCAGCAAAATCTGAACATATTTTGCCCATTGTGCCAAGGCTCTAAACAAATCTCTTGATGCTTAGAAAATACGGATCTTAATATGAAATTAATGTTAAAAGTGCTTTAAAGTGCTCGCTTTAATGTTTTCTTCAAAAACTCCGCTATCCCTATTGAAGTTAAAGGTTGAAGTGTGGATTTTGAAAATGCAGCTTAATAAATTTTTAAGAACTCGTAAAGGGAGCACTTTCGAGCACTTTTAACAGTCATGTTATCTCAAGCATGTCATGAGGAGCAAATTGAGGTGCAACTCGATGTTTTTCGCCACCGTCTAATTTTCATTCCACGACTTTAGGAGGTAGAAATACAGTGGGACCCGGATAAGTGCACAATGGCGTGATCCCACCCAAATGGCACTCAAAAATATGCGCACACAATGTATAGTGTATCAAAACAATGTCTAAGTCAATCAAAATGTCTCTTAACCTTGTTTATCATGAAGCTGTATATAATGGCAAGAAATGTTTTGCATACCATTTCCGCTGTAACAGGGACGCTTTCCAAGTCAAAAAGGACATGTTTCTAGTCAGATTTATATGAAAAATGTCTTTTTTTGATGTGGGAAATGTTTTCTTTGCTTTGGAAGGTGTCTTTATCAGGTGGGAATGCTATATAACTTATAAAATATGCTTATTTAAAGGATTAGAGCAAAAATCGGGTCAAGAACTATGCACTGAGGCCAAACCCGGATAAGTGCACAAAATTTTCTTGCCGCGTTGATGTGCACTTATCCGGGTTCCACTGTATTAAAATTAATAAAAGAAACAAAATAATGTGGAAATACAAACTTGACATATCCTAGTACATGATAGTGAAAGGATTAAGCTGATAACTTCTTTCTTTACCGAAATCTGAGGTTTTAAAGCTGAACAATTTTTTGGACTAAAAAGGTTATTTCCACATATCTCAGGATAGAATTGTGTCCTTAAGCAGCTCAATGATGCAAAAGATTAAAAAAATTGGTCAGAAGAGGCTTACCGCGTTTGAAGTTGCCACGACTAATGGCAATTGAGTGACAGAGGGTCAAAGTCGACCCAAAAAAGGTGCTTTTCAGTCAGGTTTTGGGTCATTGTAGCGGTCCCCCTAAACCAATCCGAACGGTATTCCACCTTGAGAATCTTTAGGCCAAGGCATATCGATAGAGACTCTCCATATGAAATTCTTTTTTTCTGAACAAATAACAAGCCAAGATATTTATTTAAGCCACTCTGTATACAGGTTGTCCCAAAAGAAAATATCCTCAACCCTCCTGACTCGAAGAGGTAACGCCCAAAGACGAAACTTGGATCAAAGATGTCCTTGGAGGCGAGCTTGAAGTGGGCCAAGTTTCAGACAGAAAGTCGCTGTGGAACCAGAGGGCCAATTCAAAACATGTCCCAAATCGCCTTACACTTGGCGCCCTTTCTGAGACCTCTAATTTTTGTTTAAGAACTTTTTCGCCAAAATAATGCATTTTTCGGATAGGGAAGTTCTAGCAAAACGTTTTGCAAAAAAAACTTGAAAATCCATCAAGAACTGGAAAAATGGCATTGGTTTAATGATCTAAATTAGGGTTTGCACGGGAAATCCCCCCGTCCCGAAAACGGGGATATCCCATGAGTTTTTTCCCCGTAATTTCCCCGTTTTACATCCCGTGGATTATCCCCCCGTGGCACATCCCTCCCCGTCCCCGTGCTAAATATCCCCACAGGGACGGGGAGTTTCAAATATAATTTCTATCAGGTTTTACGCCTTTAAATGGTCAGAAGATTTGAAATCAGCACGAAACATATACTGTCACGTTTGCAAACATCGTGATTTATTGGCAAAACAAATAGTTATTTTGAGTACGCGGCAAAAGTTTACGGTCAACCGTGTTCAGGCGTTTTCAAATCAATGTATTTCGGATGGCGACCATCTTTTTTAAGTCAGTGATTTTCTCTATTTGATATTTGCGCGATTGGATTAATACTTAATGACGATATTTTTTGTTTATTTTGCAATGCGAATATTAAACTATATTTCACGATGGTCTCGGCTGTGTGGGAGTATTTTGATATTGGATTGGATCCAGGACCGAAGTGCAAATTGTGTAGAAAGGCGGTCAAAAGAACGGACACGAGCACGAAATGTTTGTGGTCGCATTTGCGGTGTAAACATCCACAACAGTTCAAAAGATGTCTCAGGCTAAGGCGCAGAGGAAGACAAGAAATAATCCAATAACTATTGATTTTTCGATATTTCTAATTGCGTAGATTTCTTTATGTCTTTCTTTAGGATAAAAATCTTCCACGAATCGATGAGACATTAAAGAGTCAAGGCAGTAAAGGGGAGTCAGAGTCGGATGAAACCGACACAATGATCGCCCAGTTCTTAATTCGCAAAAATCTCCCTTTTTCGGCTGTCGAAGCTCCCGAATTTCAGATGCTTGTTTGTAAGGGACGGCCAGGATATATAGCACATTTTTGCTGTTTATTGTTGACCTCTGATCTTACTTGTCTCTAATTTAAGGTTAAATCTGCGCGCTATTACTCTGATCAAATCGTGCCACAGCTGGCCAAGCAAATCATTGAGCCAATTGTCCACTCTCTCAAGAAAAAGCCATTCTCATTTACTAGCGATGGCTGGAGCCAGAATTCGATTGCGCTGCTTAAGTTGTTTCATTTGTCTATTGGTTTAAATAACGATTCATTTTCAGCGTGACAACCCATTTGGTTGGTGACGATTTTCAAAGGAATGATAGCGTATTGGCCGCTGCGCCATTTGCGGGAGTCGAGCACAGTGGTCTGAACATCTCAGAGAAGCAAAAAGAAATCTTTCGAAGGCATGGATTGGCATTGGACCAAGTGGTAGCGGTTGTTCGTGACGGTGCACCAAGTATGAAAGCTGCTGCCGACCTGCTCCAGTTGGACTCGTATGTAATACTCATATCGCCAACATTTTCTATGAATTTAAAAGAACGCCACAAGAGGAAATAACTAAAAACGCGCCCTATAAATACTTAAAACGCGCCCTATGTTTTGGTGGTCTTCAAACGCGCCCTATGTTTGACCGTCATCTTCAAACGCGCCCTATGTCAGAGTCATCGCAGAACATGTCCCATGGAAAAAAATGAAGTGTCCATTAAATTAGTCTAAAACACAATGTGCCCCTTAAATTGTTCAAATCTACTCCATAATTGCGAGTATCTGTGCGGCCGATATCTAGGAAGCTACCCCTTATTCTAGGGTATTTTTAGGGGG
>NIUQ01001720.1:0-27680 GCA_002796945.1 Plectus sambesii
TCCCTCCCTAAAATTGCGACACATTTTGAGAAGAATCGTGCAGCCCCATTACTATTTGCTTTGCTAATGTAACCCTCAACTCTTGGCTACTTGCAGTATCTCTACAAGCGGCGCCCGCTTCAACCCTGGTGCACCTTTGCAACTTACAAAAGGAACACGTGTCGTTTTCAAAAAGTGTCGAGCATAGTTCGCGAACGGCAGCAAAACTAAGCCTACTACATTTCACGCTTTAATTCTTCCAACGGCTCACAGTTCTAATGACCGGGTATGTTTATCGGTTACCGTGGATTGATAATCATTGAACCCTATTGTTACGGATCAATACACAAGCAATTACAAAAGGAAAAGCCTCTGAATAGAGCTGACTTCAAAATATTTTTGAACAAACTGATCTCGACCATTCTGGGATTGACGTGCGAATATTATTTCCAGCGACTGCTCACAATCCTCATGACCGACCATGTTTATCGGTCATTATGCTTTGAGATTCATTGAAGTATAGTAACGGATCAACTAATTAGCAATCACAAAGGAAAATTTCCCATATAAAGCCGGCTTTACAATACCTTCCTCAGACTGAGTCCGACCGTTCTGGGATTGACTGAAGCGATACAAGCCCCAATCTATCCCGCCAACACAACCATATCCGACGAGCCTGCTTAAAGTGGAGAGGTTTGCGCCAAGTTTGAATTGCGTTCTAAAATAACGAATAAAAATAATAATAAGGAAGTTGCGCATTGATTTGCTTGTCAGTTTGGATGTTCTCCTTCCGAAGCTAACACGGTTTTGGATATTGTGCAATAATTTGACGCAATAGGATGTTCGCTCAAGCTGCTGGCTCTGATCACCTTAATTCCTCAATCCGCCTACACTTAGGAGGCAAGGGAAAGCCGTTCAAAAGTATTCAATCTTTGTCGTCAGAAGCTTAAACATCATTTAATACTCGACCCAGGTGCACATAGGGAGACTGTATTTAAAGTGTCGAAGAATCGAGGACTAAAAGCTTTGGAAGTTTACAGTAAAAAACTGGATTCAGTTTAATTGTATACCTGCAGTTCCAACCAAATACTACCGAATAATTCTTGTTCCCCTGTATCAGTTGAGGCAACCAGTTAGCATGTCCGGCCAGAGGCAGAGGTTGGTACTTGTCGGCAGCTAAGTAGTACAAGTCAATAACGTAAGATATTCAAGTGAAACTACATAAGGCCAAGTATCACCGCTACAGCTACTGGTGCTAGCAATTCTTCGTTAAATTGACATAAAGCCACTCTTGTTCGAAGTAACTTGTTTTGCATTGCGCAATCAGGTGTCCCGCTTGTTTCGAACCATAATCGGAGTGCTCATTGATGTGTGATTTGAGATATTTTGATGATACAGTTTGACTATGCTTCACTGATTATCCCGCTGATTGTTTGCAGCTCGCTGAGTAGTGCTCCCCTGTGCCCTGCCAGCAGATTCGCATTGCAAAATTTGTGTTTGAATGCGTGTTTAATCTGTCGATCAGTTAGAAAACAAATTCAGAACCATTGAAGAAACTTACGCAGCTGTATTTTGCAAATAATACTTAGCATCTGTTTACGAACAAGACGAAGGTAATATACATATGTAGGCGTGCGCCTACTGAATTGAATCCGCCCGCCGATAGATATGGTCCCGCAACGATTGGTTGGGATCTGAATGATTTCCTTGTGTAATTGTGTGGTTGTTCGTTGTGTGGGAGAGGTTGGGTAGTGTGTGTTTTGGGTAGGGTGTGGAGTGGTGGGCCCGTACGGGGCTCGCGAGAATAAAGGGAAAATCCCGAGCCACTAGCCACTCTCCCACACATATTATTGATGTATTAATCAACCTATTAGATATTGCAGTTTCCTCTATCCACTGCTGGTTGCACTACTAAATAATTGAAATTCAACGGAAATGTATAGAACGTATTTGAATCGCTCGAAATCGAGAAACATATCAAAATATCGTCATCAAGAAAAACTGACATCTCTCATCAACAAAAAAACGATTCGCTACCATTTGAACAAGTTAATTGGAGGGTACAGTATTCTTCCTGAGGAACGGACGCCATTGACTGTTGTGAAACATGTCTTGAAGACTTTATTTTGGGCAACAGTATATTTGGCGTTCAGCTATCTGACCATCATTTGGTCGTTCGAGGTGATTCGACAGTATCGCGATGATGAAGTGACAACGAATATTAAAGCCATTATCAATAACAACGTCACATATGTAAGCAATATTTTGATCCTATTCCATTTCAAAAAGTTTAATAGGACAAGCGGATGACTGAATTAGCCTTTGGCCCTCTTTATTTGAAACAGTGCTTTTATTCTTTCCATAAACAACTATATCGCTCTTCAATGTAGGCTCCTGTAGAAGTATTGACAGGGTATGCACACGATTTAAGGGCCTATAAATGATAGGAGCAATTCGTTTGAGGGCCGCTGGGGAGCATGAAGAAGCCTTTAGTTATCTAAAAAAGGTAGGGGTCGCCACAGTCATGAAAAGGCTAGGCCGCAGATCGGTGGTCAGCACACTTATATTGTTCACCGGCAAATCCGGTTTGCTTCTGTAAGAGAATAACACTATAATGAATACAACACTCGATTAAATCCTTTCAGTTTCCGAACATGACGATATGTTTTAAAATTGATGCAGAGAAGCTCTTCAACCTTTACTCTACGTCTAATTTTAATTATACGTCAGCGTGGTCTCGATTTTTTGAAGAAACTGTTTCACCTGAAGGCATATTTAAAGTTAGTGAAAGCCAGATTTACGATGACGAAATCTATTTGTCTCTGTTCAAATATCTCGCCATGATATATGAAGCGGAACGGGCGTGGGAGCCAGGCCTAACACAAATTTCTACCTTTCATCCGGAAGAAAGTGATGACTGGATTGCACTGAAGCAAGTTCTTGTGCCGAATATTGAGCACTTTAACATCACTATCGCGCAATTGAAAAGCATTTTTGATGGAAAATTTTGTACTTTGCCTGGGTATCGTCCGAACACGTACAAATACCTTCTAAGCCTCAACTATTTCCTAAATAATAAGTTAGAATGTATCACGGGAAATAAAATTTCGTTCATCGGCATGGATACGATTTGCTTTCGCTTGATCGGATACCAAAACTATATGCGAAAATTGAATACGCCAGATTTAATTATCTTGTATTTGTACGGTGACTTCAAGAGTCAAGAATGGTACCAAGGGTTTACATTCGATCTAGGTAGCGAAAGCAGAAGTGCACCACGACGAGCGACGACGCGAAACGAAACATATGGCTATTATTACAATCACTTTTTTGATTATGTTGGAATTCATATTGATATTGGCGTAAAGGCGCTTTATCGAAAGCTGCCATACGTGAAAGGCGAAATTCAGTGCTCATCCGATACAAGTCGGGAAGAGTGTGAAACTAAGTGTCTCAGAGGATGGATCAGGGCGAATTGTCATTGTTCGCCGATCACACTCAATTTGACAAGTAAGTGCGAAATTGTTAAGGGGAGTAAAACTTTTGAGTTGTTAAAATGGAAATAATCATTTGAATTTCTTCTTATTTTCATCGCTCACGAGCGTGATAAAATTTTGAGTTTTGTGAGTCGAGCAAAAGTTGACTGTCGGTGGGGAGTTGCCAAAATATGATCCTCGATAGAGGGACGTTGCATAGTTCATCATTTTTTAACACGGATGACGAATAATTTTGGTTTCTCGTAGCAAGACAACGCATTCTGACTCTATATAGCTTTTTTCAGCAGACATATCCAGCTATCGCGAATGCACAGTGGATGATTATTCAATCTGTCTGAAAAAGTACAAGGAAAATGCGACCTATTTGTGCACCAATAAATGTGTGCCTTTATGCGAGCAATGGCACTACGAGTATAATTTAGACTCACATACTGATCAGTACAGTGTGGTACATATAATTTCCAAAACATTTGACTACGTAATCATTGAACAAGTGTTCACATGGAAAAGTTTTGAAGGGTTCATTGGAGCACTTGGAGGCGCCCTTGGAATATGGCTGGGACTCGATTTTGTGATCATCTTTGAATTCATTGTCGAGCTAGTAACGACGTTAATCAAGAAACTTTTGCTGAGAAATGGTCATAATTCTGAAGAAGACGAGCATCGAAAAACCGCAAACATGAAGCACAGAGAAGAAGACATTGAAAATGGAATAACATCGCCAGATGTAATTGGAAGTCGTGCAAATGGACACAAAAAAGAGTACAAAGAAAATGAAAGTGAGATTGCTGGAACAAGCATTCACCAAATTAATGGAAGTGAAGAGCAAAGAACATCAAGGAAGAAAAGAGAGAGTAACGCAGTGAAAGAGAAACATGTACAGCAAAGAAGAGTACGCTCAAGTAATATCAGAGTGGACAGTGTGATTTTAGATGGTAAAATGAAGTATATTGATTCACATGACGGGCGTCTACGGAATCGAAAAGTGAATATTACCGACAATGTTGACGCAGTTCAAGATGAATCTACTGAACATGCCGAGTATTTCAGTGCTCGAAGTAGGTTTCTTCAGAAAATGCTGCTCTTATTCTTAAATGGCGATCCCCTTACAAACAAACCAGCCCTGTTTCTCCGACTTATTGAAAAACTGTTCTGGACAGCAATTTACTTAGTTGGTAGCGTATTCACGACTTTATGGTGTGCTAAATTAATCAACTTGTACTTGGCAGACGAAGCGGTTTATTATCCGTCGCTAATCATTAATCGAACAGTTTCACTGCCGCCTCCATCTCTTTGTATTATTCACTGCAACAATTTTTTTTTCGAAAAATATGGTAATATTTCTGATGATCTAATGGACTATTTCAATCAATCAGACATCAAAAGATCGTCGTTTATTCAAATTTCTGATGAAAACGCGTGGCCTAAGCCGCTTGTTTCCATTGGGCTTGTGTTTCTTAGTATTCTGGCAGCTTCTGAAACTGACTACAAGAATGTCAATTTTATTACTAAATACGAGGATCAACTCAACTTCATAGCTCGTAAGTTATAGGCAACGAGAAGCAGATTTTTACATTATGTTTCAATCTAAAACAAAGGCAGAGTGCAGTTGTACAGTTTTATGCTATTCTATCACACGTGGTACTGCCTACTTTTACAGTGCGATAATGGCAACGGTTTCAAACTACTCAGACGTTTTGCATTTATTTCATTGTGAGATGCGCACTCTGCTAAAGAGACTTCAACTGTGGGGGAGACGGCAGAAGGAAGAAAAATAAAACAGAATAAATTAAAGCTACTTATACATCGTCAGGCAAAAATTTCTAAAATATGACATATAACCAGATGTTATTTTCGTCAGTGGCACGATATGATTTACCCTCACTGCATAGGCTATTTTAGGTGAAAATACCCTATCAAGAAATGACCTTGACAAATCAATAAATGAAGTCCTTCTGCCAAAGCTTTTGGAATGGAACATAACAGCGAGCGAACTACGACAAAAACTGGGAGCTGAACTAGCTCGCATGTCTGAGTTGAAGATTAGCTTCACGAGCAGAAATAGAACAACTGATTTCGTCAAAGAGGCTTCTTTTTATACGGCAGCCATCACTGATGATTTTTTTTGTTACAGCTTGCCTTATGGAGTGGATTTTACGGATCCAGCGGATATGCTGGAATTTTCTGTAAACAGAGCATCGTATCCAGAATTTCTACGAAGCGGGCCCATTGATATATTTTTTTCGGATTATTTATTAGAACCAAAAAGCGCGGGGTTCGACATTATTCGGGATGTAGTAAGCCTATATGTTTCCACTTACTTTGACTTTGCTTCTGGGATAACTACAAAAACATTAATTAGTCTTGATAGCCTTTACACAAGTAGGCCCACGACGAAAGGTGTTAAATATTGTTCGCCGAATACGACCCAATTGTATTGTCGAGCGCAATGCCGCATCGAACTTATAGAAAACTTATGTAACTGCTCGCCAACATATTGGACTGCGATAATTCAACCAACTTCTGGTTTAGACGAATGTACGTTTGATCGTTATCTGGAATGCCTGAATTTTCATGCAAGCGACGATCTTCATTGCAAAGATTCCTGTTTACCATTTTGTACTGCAAGAGATTTTCGAAGCGATCAAACCCATCACGACCTTCCCCAAAAATATAGCAAAATTGCAGTTGCTAGATTCAGCGTAAAAGACGGCATTTACGCATCGATTGAAGAAAAACCGACATTCACGTTTAGTGAAATGTTGATTAAGGTCTGACTAGACACCTAATTACGCCATGAAATCAAAGAACCTTGAAGATATGTAATAAAAACCGGCAGGAAAATTGCAAAAAAATGTTGCAACGCTGTAGTACCAACCAACTTTAAAGCCTAGAAATGCTCGGTTCAGCAATACTCTGTAAATGTTTCTAAATTCCATTGACTTTATAAACCAAACGAAGCAAAAAAATGTGTTAATTATATTTAAAGAAACGTTGTTTTTTTTTAATGGCGTAATTAGGTGTCTCATACGTTATTCAGTTAGGAGGAACGCTTGGAATTTTACTGGGTTTTAGTTTCTACAGCTTTTACAGAGTATTAGCAAATACGGTGACATTGTGCTCTGCTGTCATCTTAAAAAGAACAAAATTTGCGCAGAGTCCTTTATTGCTGAAAGGCTTGGACAAAATAAAAAAATCAGCAATTGCGCAGTTGATTTCTGAACTATATCGACAATTAAATGTAATGAACATATGTACGGTGATGAAAAACATTAACATTAATGGAATTGGGAAAAATATTCTGCTGAAAACTGGTTACATGATTGGCCTTTATACAACGGTGAGAATGGGCGGTGATCTCTTTTCTTCGTTCAAAACTGGCGAACTTAAGTGCCATGTTGATTTAATGATGAATACCACAATCAAATTACCGTCTTCAACAATATGCATGCCATTGGACGCCGTTGAATTTCTGTCCAAAAAAGAAATCAAGCATTTGAAGCAAAATACCAGTTTGACAAAGAGTCTTTATTTTAATTCATATAATGACAAAGAAGAATTTTTTAGCGAACAGTGGCCCGCATGGCTAATTCAGTGGACATATGAATATTTAATCATTTACGATACAGTTGAAAGGCATGAGAACCAGGAGTTTATTTCTACTCTGCTCCTTGACAACGATATTTACTCATCGACCGAATCAAAAAGTAGAAGATCTAATTACAATTTTACATCTCTTATGGAACTAGACAAACTGATTGACCACTTGAATATCACTATTCCTGAATTAAAGCAGAATCTTGGGCAGAAAATTAGAGATATTTATAACACTACAGCCATATTCATGAAGAACGTTGACGGAGGATGGAATCAAATAGTTCTGAATATAACTGATACAACATTCATCGGTAAGACAAAGGTCTGTTACAAACTGCCCCTGGACACAGTGACGTTCAGCTCAAAGTCGGATTATATCTTCATTCTTGTTGATAGACGATCGTTGCCAAATGCGCAGGATTCTTGGAATTTAGAACGTATAACTATTGATTTTAGTGGGGGTGACTTTAGCGAAGAGGAATTTGAAAAGTATTCTTTGTTTGGATCAATACTGAGATCTCGCTTTTATGAAATTTCCATAGCAAAGTTGGACATTTCTAGTATTTACGAAGCAATGCCGGTGAGCTCCGGTGTACGGCAATGCTCCGAGAGCAAGTCGATGGATACATGCCTAAACGAATGCCAACAGAAGAAAATTGAGCGCATCTGCAACTGTTCACTAGTCACGTGGTCGAGTTTTCCCTCGAATACTAATTTAACTCGATGCCGTTTAACCGACTATAAAAGATGCGCCAAATTATTGGTTAACAGCGACTCAGATCTCTGCGAAATAAGCTGCGTTCCACATTGCGCACGCATCAGTTTTAAAGATAAGCCAAATGGGAACGGAGAGTATATCGAATATGAAATGGCAGAGATCAAGATCATACTAAACTCATTTGAATATCTTAGTTTTAGAGAAGTATACAAGTACACGATGACCGACTTTATTAGCGAATTTGGTGGCATTCTTGGTTTATGGATAGGACTTGACTTTCTTGCGTTCGCAGATCTCGTTTATTGGCTCGTCTGCAAGGGTTGGCACATTTTCCGACAATTCCTTTAATGGTCCTTTTTTGAGATAAGAGCAATATTTGTTAATGAAACACTGAATATTTGGTTACGCCGCCTGTATAGCTCATATATTTGCAATAATTAAGTGTTTTTCACGAATGGGGCCGATTTGCGTTAACGATGTTATCTATGGTATTAACCACACCAGTGTTTTCAACATGAATTTTTTGATGGCTGTAAACAGAAAATAATTTATTAATGTGAGCAGCACTAACCATGGATATTAATTACTGCACAATTCTGGCGCTTGTGGGAGGTGCTTTTTAGACTCCGCCCACGATCGCGCATAGTTGCAAAGCGAAGTTCAATCGCGGTCATCATCCACCAATGGAGCAGTCAAATGTCCGAAAAAACCAGATTGTGACGTTATTCGGTGTTAGGTGAGATTAAAAAAAGACAGGATCGTAATATAAGAGGATAAGAGAGCAGATGGAGATGAGGATGAGGGAATAGCGTACATAGGAGACACAAATATGACTGAGAGTGGCAAATCAAAAAATATATACTGAGAGATTGGCTAATGCACCAACTTTCAATAGAAGAGGTCATAATTGCCGAAAATTAGAACAACTCAGCCCATTGAGCGCGAGTGAACTTGATATTTCTGGCGCATTGCCTACACACTCCTCACTGTTTGCTATCAGTAAATCCGCATACACCTGATTAAGATCAGGTTATTTTGTCTATACAAATAAAAAATGAAAGAGCATTCTGTCAGAGAAACCATTAAAACATATACTTAGATTCGGCAATATATAAACTCATTGGACAATATATCGCTGGAAATAGATATGTGCGTTTCTAACTTGCACGCTTTGTAAAAGTTTTGGTGATATGTAGACCCGCACAAGGTATGTTTTTTTGTTAATTTGCTAATTAAACTCTGAATTAGTGGCGCAATAGTAAAAGTACATAAAATGATTCAGTAATCTCCATAAATTAAAGCCATAATTCAGTTTTAAAAACCCCATCAGTCAAACTTGACCCGATCATATTTCAAATATAGCATATCAATGATCATGATACCATGGGAACTAGTTACTAAAGACAATCCATCTTCTTTCTGCGCACCTCCAATTAGCCATGCTAGTCAACTTATAGATCACTACGTCTAATCGCAAAGAGTACTATAATGATTATATCTATTGGAGAGGCAGATATTGCGTTGCATATTTTGAGCAGGATTATCCATTGAGCGATAAGACATGTAAATAACGCATCGCCTCTTTCTCTATCCACCAGCCGCGCATGCTCATAGTCACTTTATAAGCCGCGTTCCACCGTGTTCATATTCTGCTTGCCGTCACAGTCTGAACTTGGATTGCTAAGGTTTGTAGCCTTCAGTAAATAATATTGAAATACCGTACTTACTGAAATAGTAGCACAGTGCTACTATTGTTTCGATCCCCCTCTACCCTGGGCTACTATTTCCGCGTGTGCTACTATTTTCGCGTGTACCACTATTAGTTCAACCGCCTCCTCAACATATTTTATCATCACTAGGACGCGGAAAATAATACTTTAATGAACAAAATGGCTACATTTTAGAAAATTCCAGTTCACAGTTGCTAAAAGACTACCAAATCGCAATCACTAACATTATCATCGGCTCTGAGATAGTCCTGACCCCGGTCAATGCGTGAAAAATAGTGGCACATGTGCTACTATTTCCGCGTGTGCTACTATTTTAGCGTGTGCTACTAATTCCGTAAATACGGTATGTATATTTGAAGAAAATTAGACCTAAAAAGTTAAGATTATCCGCAGGTTGAATAAATATGTTTAATTTTCAGATGAACGAGGAACACAGAAATTCTTTGGAAAGAAGCTTAAATGACATTTGTGAGGAACTAGATGCTGAAGACGTTTTTCCATATTTGATCTCAAAAGGAGTTGTTCAAGAAGTACAAAGCCAAGAAATAATGGTATAGCTCTCCGCTAGTAAGGTCATACTGTAAAAGCATTTTTGCAGTCAATTGCTGTTAAATCGACGCAAACTTTGCGCCTGATTACTCTTATACAAGCAGCAGGTCCATCAGCGTTTCAAGAACTTATCAATGCCTTAGATACCTGCAATAAAGGTTACTTGGCTGATAAAATACTGCCACATCTATCATCTTTGTTCACTCAACAATTAACGTCAGCAGAACTGACAACAACGTAAACTCCTTCTATTGGTTTATATAAATTAATCACAAAGTCATTTTATTCAAACGTATTCATGAAAAAAAAAACAGAGTGTAATATGTATTTAATAGATAATGAAGAGAAATAAAAGTTTCTTAAAGACACTATGATCCAAAATAGACCATGCAACCAGATTCCAATAGAATCTTACATCTGCTCTACAAGACTGATTTATTGAAAAAGTGTAGAAGAATTTTCAAGAAATTATGAAACCAAAAAGATATTTCAGTAAGATACCAAAGCATTTTTTTCATCTATCCTGTTCGAGCGACTTAAAATTGCAGCAAATTTAGGCGCTCCCTTTTTTTGAAACTGTAGTGAAGAGAACACAATAATTCTAGAAGTCATTTATACTCCTAAACCAGTACGCCATATTCCCTAAGATTGCACTCGTACACATGTGGACTCCTTGGTTAAGGAGGTACGTCCGGAGGCAATGTATGTAAGCGACTTAAGCTCAACATGTTTGATACTTTTCAGTACTTGAAGTTGGTGTAAGGGTTTTTCACCAACATTTTTGTGATTGTTGAGACAATTCATGAGGCGTTCACGAAAATTTTTTTATTTTAGCAGAAACAGTATATTTCAAGGGACAAGCTGCGTAGGCCCTCCAGCAGTCGTTCCAAATTCAGGCGCTCTGCTTCATGATATATATGGAGGAACTATTCATATTAATATTGCCCATGGGAATATGAAATCCGGCTGCGTTAATGAACTACCGTAATTACTCTATACTTTAATTACTAATATATGCAGACTGTATCGATGTAGATGAGTTATAAAAGTAATCGCCAATTTAGAGATTATTCATAGACTATGAGCTATTGATTACAAATGTAACAGAATCTTTAATATAGTGGATTGCTGGTAAAACGAAAATGAAGGTTAAGATATGCTAATGTGAAGACGAGATTCCAGATTTTAAAGTACTTTATTCAAAAATAATTTGATTGTACTAAACTGCAATTTTTTGAATAATAGAAAAATTTTTGGCTACCAAATCTAACCTCAGTACGACCCTGAATAAAATAAATTTCCTCTAAATTTAAGCAAGAAATAGTGAAATTCTCTTTAATAGTATTTTGTATTCTAATATCAATATTAAATACAAAAGTAATATGATACAGCTATTCAAAAACCGCTTTCGAAAAATTAATTCGAAATTCGTTAAATTAGTATAATTTCGTATTATAGTCGTATAATTAAGAATTCGTTAAAAAATTCCTGTTTAGCCAAACTTCATTTGTTTCTTCAACCAACTTGTCACTGTCAAATACTATAGATTGGCACCACAAGTTGGAAACGTAAGTTTTGCTTTTAGTTAAGTTCATAAAAATTTTAGTTCCTACTGTTCTATTTTGCTCACATGCTGCATGTAACTTTTCATGTCAAATGAGCAACGTGTCCAAAATGCAGCATTGGTTGCAGGAAACGATTGCATTTCTTCATGCTATAATTGCTTTGCGAATTACTTTTCATTTGTGCTGTAAACATAGAATGCTGCCAGTTTACGGCTGCTTATTTTGATAATTAACCGTTAATTATGCAAAATCTGTAGAAATCCAGAATTTCAGATGACCATTTGATCACTAAGAATGCGTTAGCCAAACGAGTCGTAACTAAGAGTCACAAATACCGTAAGGAGCCGTATGGAACGGCCTTTTCAAATAAAGGCCTTCTTCAAATGCACCTCTCACTCATCAATTTCGAAAAAGAGCTTATTGATCTCTATCTCATCGTATACGGTGTTAAGCAATATTTTAGACATGTTTTTAGCAAACTATTTGTCGAATATGAAGCACACCGAGATACATTTTCTTTCCATTATCGCATATTCTGAATATATTTCGATAAATTAATATTTTTTGGAACATTTTAGTTGATAATTGCTTCTAAAGGTATAAATAGCATCACTGATTAGCCTTCATCAAAATTACAAACTGAGCGTGATCACTTTTTAGAGTGCAAACGTCTTTGAAAGAGATATACTTGGAAACTTTTAAAAAAACAAACCCATTCTCCGTACCATTCACATTTGATATTGAAAGAACGTGGGTTCCATTGGCGCTACAAGAAGATACACATCAGTCGCAGGCAACAGAAAATCATCGAGAGTTGCTGAGAAATGCATTTGCAAAACAGAAAATGTTGATTATCGAAGGTAAATCAGCCACAGGAAAAACATACCTAATGCGAAAGCTGGCTTATGAATGGGCAAATGGAAAACAAGAACTATCTCATTTTGACCTAATTGTCTATGCTGAATTTCGCGAAGTGCGCGAACAAACATTTGAGAGCATTGCTGATTTGGTGCTCGGGTATATCAAAGACTATATTGAAGGTAAAGAATTTACAAATCTTAAATCACTTCTTAGCGACAGAAACTACTGTAAACAGCGAAACATTCTATTACTGCTAGATGGATATGATGAATCGTCCCTAAATAAGCAGTGTAACGAATTGACTACATATTTGGCATCTACTAAAATCAAAAAACCACTTGTGTTCAACATTGTGCTGACAACAAGACCAGGTTATTTGTCAGAACATCGTGGAAAGAAAGGAAGACACATTTTTGCAGACATACTTGGATTTACATCAGAGAAACAAAAAGAAAGCTACATATCCAATCATTTCTCTAACACACCACAAAATGAAAGGCAAAATAATATTAAAGTAATTTGTAATTTACTTAACACAAACAAAAATTTGAATAATCTTGCTGAAACACCTTTATTTCTGACATTCATTTGCCTGGTGCACGAAAGGATTGTTGACGGCACACTACTCGAATTATATTGCAACATCATATGGTGGCTTATTGATAGGCATCAACGCGATTTCCCCGATCGCGATATTCCGGCTCTTTTTGGATTTCACAGCGATTCTAGTGACAAATTTGGTGCCCTTCAAGATCATTTCCTACACTTTCCTCAGCTTCATTGTCTTGGCAATATGGCAATGTGCAATTTGGGACAAGATATATTTGCACATTCAGATTGTGCAAAATTTACCCTGCAACCTATTATAGAACAAGTAGGGTTGTTGAGAAAAGAAAGGAAATTTGACAAGTCATCCAAACTTGTGTCTTCATTTCACTTTCCACATAGGACCATTCAAGAATTTCTTGCCGCATTCTACTGCTTCTGCTCAAATGATGCTACTTATGAATGGTTGCTACCTAATTCTAAACTGGATACTTCGGAAAGAGGGAAGAATGAATTTGAGACATTTCTTTTACGAATTGCCCTATCCAACAATATGCCAATAAATATAGATAAACGCAAATATTATTTCGAGAGAATCGCTGATATTTATCTGAATATTACATTTGACGCATTTAATACGACAGCCGGCTTCAACAACAAGCTGCTAAACTGGTTCCTCTCACAATGTAATAACGTGCAAAGGTTAACATTGAATGGTGAACTGAAGAGTGGAGGATATGCACGTGACATGCTGAATGATACTTCCATACCCAATGAATCGGTCGTCGCATCCAGAATGTCCATTCTACCGCTGTTATCATTCGATAACTTGATGAAGCTGGGTTCATTGACATTTGCGAACTGCATATTTGAGGCCAGTTTTCAGTTGTCCTTCACAAATTTTTCTTCCCTGAAAAATCTTCAGTTCAGTCGTTGTGAAATAAAAAACGGGACAAACCTTAAAATTGCAACACTGCCCGCAATTGAAACTGTAGGATTCTGGCTATGCATATTTGAACTGGTAACGTGGGAGTCAATTACAAATGCAATAAAGAACAGTCCCATCAATTATTTGAAGCTGACATTTGAGAAAAGTTTCAATCAGACATTCTTAGACCACTTGAAAGAATGCAGCAATGTTGAAAAAATGGAAATTGCAATCTGTGACAATAAAATTTGTCAAAAGGACCTTTTATCTTTCAATGATTTGATGAAGCTTCAATCAGTGTCATTTGCGATATGCACATTTGAAGCCAATTCTCAGTTGTCATTCAAAAATTGTCCGTCTTTGAAAGATCTCAAATTTACTAAATGCGGTATTTATAATAGCACGAAGCTTGATATTTCAACGCTGTCAGCAATCGAAACTGTGAAATTCCATAGATGCTCCTTGGAAGCATATTCTCAGCTGTCTCTGACAAATTGCGTATCCCTCAAAAATCTGGAGTTTAGTGAATGTGAAATAAAAAGCAACACAATCGATGGTATAACAACATTGCCAGCAATTGCCACTGTGGAATTTTACAAATGCAAAATCGATTCGTCAATATGGGAAATAATTACAGATCAAATAAGGAGCAGTCCCATCAAATGTTTGAAGCTTTCAGCAGATTATTTTGTGAAAGAAATCAATCCTGAATTTCTACATCATCTACATAAATGCGACCGTATCAATGAAATTCATGTTAAGGATGCTTGGAATTCAAATATTAACGATTACATTTTGAATCGTTATGAGAATGAAGTGACAGCAAATTTAGTACTAACAGCACAAAAATTACTTCGACTCAGGAGCATTACTATCGGGGATGAATCTAGCAAACTGGACGAAAGCCGAAGACTGCAAGAAAGGAATAAAGAGCGAATTGAAAAGGCTGGTCAAGAAAGAAATATCGATTTTTCGATTAAATACGTAGAATAAAGCTTGATTCATTTGATCAGGAAGTTGTTTATAGTTTCACCTGTTTTCCTGTAATGCTGATGGGATATTTCATGCTATATAGAAGAGACGACATACGGATGAATAGCTACGCTGATGAAAAAAAGATTAAAATCCGCCTGCTTCTTCAAGACTAACGATTAATTTAAAAGCCAAAGTTTAAATACGTGTCTGTTCGAAACGAAATCCAGCCTTTCCCTTTTCCGTTGTGTTTGCCGGTCACTGTCGCTTATATCACAGTCATTACCCTGATAATCGATATAGTGTTCATACTTAAAACGCTATTTATGATAGTTACATTACCCGTTTACTTTCTGTTCCTCGTAACTCTCCATAAATATCGACACGACAAACTTTTGAAATGCTTTAATACATTGAGTTAGTTAATAAATGAACGGCTGATGGGAGGAAACTCACCGGTTTCTATCTGAAACTTCATTTAATATACAAATTATGGCGTAGTAATTGGCCGCTGTTGTACTATGGACGGTTATCAGCACGGAATCTATGAATCAGATGAGTGGCAGCAAGCGGAGGGAATTGCGTCCATTTCGTTCCCAAATCGCTCTCTTTATCGCGTTAATCTGTACAGTTTGCGAACAGTCAATTCTTTACCAGTGATCGATGTAGTCCATTTCGATTTGTCACTTTATTAAACAATTTATGGACAGACAATCTGTTGCAAATGCGTTTTTTTGGGACATCCTGTATAATTAATGGTACATTATCACCATTCAGTGTGGGAATAGTGTCGCACAATTTGAGTACACTGAAGTTAGCCGGCATTGTTTGTGTTTTGGACAATAAGAAAATTTCATAATCAAAAGAAAGTACAGCCTTTAAAGCTTTCCAACGGCAAAATGTTCGTTCTAACAAGATTTGTTTTAGTAACAAAACAAGTCATTCATTTCAAAATATCCCAAATCAAATAATGTTCAGAATGTGAATTGAGATATCCCTATAGCGCTTTTAGGTGTTGCCTATCATTTTCCACACAAAAACACACATGTGCCTCGCACGAAAGCGAGAATTGCTTGCGGTCGTCGTCCAATAAGAGAGCAGTCAAATGTTGGAATGTCCGTGGCATAATTCGGAGATCTGTGAGACTCACAAAAGACAGAGTCATAAGAGGAAAGGATGTACAGATGGAGAAGATGAACATCAGAGGAGACGTATAAGGCACAAACAGGAAAGAATTTCCAATAATTAGAAATGTCCAAAATAGTAATATCGAATAACGGACACCGGCGTTATACCGAAACATGGCTGAATTCATATATACAGATCAGAATATCCATACCAGTTTCAAGAATAAGTGTGCGGAGGCGTCTAATGGCTCAGACTCTGAACATCACTATAAATCTTTAAGATGTCATAATGTCCTTATACTCATTTTCAATCTCTTTCCAATTTCATATATCGAATTGCGAATGATTGTATGCTGAAAGATGAAAATGCAAGCATTGCTGACGCCGCAGGCGAGCAGACCGAGGGAAGCGAAGGGACCGAGCGCGGCGAAGACCGCAAGACCGGACAGCTCGCCAAGACCCGCGAAAGTCGATGGTAGAAAAATACAAAAGCCGGAGCACAACAAGACGGATATCGTTATTTGATTCGCCTGGAATAAAACTGTCATAGAGTCTCGATTGACAAATGTTTACATTGGGATTTAGACGTTAAGGTTTTACTAGAAGAACAATTTTAAAGTAACAACGAACAAATAGGATATATTATTTTTACTTTTATATGAACACTTTTTGTTTCAAAGAGGAAGTCATCAAAAGCAAAAAGCACTTTTTTCATCAATATTTGGCTAAAAAAAGACTTAATATTAGCGTTTATGTCTCGCGCCTTTTTTGACCTTTGTCTTAATGCTCAAGCTCTATAACGCCCGCTTTAACAGGTCGGTTGCTGTAAAATCCATATCATTCATGCACCCTTTGAGCTGCAGGAAAATGAGGAATTCTGGAGAAGAGCTTTGTAATTGAAAAGAAATTGTTTAGCATTCATAAGATTGCTGTAAATGTGATGATAAACGACAAAAACTACTGACCTGGTCAAGTGCACTCCGTTCTGGAGCGATTTTATTGTTGAGGTTATTGGAAGTAGTTGTCGTGTGAACACTAAGAGTGCGATTATTATTATTATTATCATTATTGTTGTTGTTGTTGTTATGGGGTACACTATTTCGACTGCCCTGCTGAACTGTCCTCATTGTGCGAATCTTGAACAATACGAACACAGTGATGACCATGACGACGGCGTTAACGAACATATCCGATACGCCCCAGTAGTAGCGAAATTTTTCGTGCATGAAACAACCAGCCGCCCCACATCCTGGTTTTATTACGAACGGCGCAGTAAAATAGCAAAAAAATGCGTCCACTACGCCCCAAGTGGTTGCCACAGCTGCAGATGCTGCAACATTTTACTTACGTATTTTTAAATGGGAACAGTAACAAAAAATGCACCATTTTTCAAGTCCACTTTTATGTAGGCAGCCTAGAAAGATAGCTACTATCTTCTTAATACGTCAAAGTGAATGAAGTTTTGCAACTTTAATCAAAATGAATACAAAAAGAACTTTTGACATTGTGAATCAGGGTGAAAAGTATCCATTTTTGGCTGTTGTGTAGGTTTTTGGTTGATCGCGTTAAGTCCCCGCAATCTTGAATATTAAATACATCTGTGGCTCGATGATCTTTATACACTACTCTTTACTATCATTTATGCATTATACGTTCGCCTAATCTATTTCTTTTACTTAGCGGAAGACCATAAAGAAATAAAACTATTAGCGAAATCTTCGCGTATATAAATACAGTTATTGAGTCAGTGCTCTTTCACATCGTGTCGCAAGTGCTACAGCTATTAATCAGAGAAAAAAGTTCGTTTACAACTTAATGTTTAATTAGAGTTAAATGTACTGGGACAGAGCTTGGATAAAGGTTAAAAAATTTCTTGTGGAAAATGAATAGCAATTTTACAGGTAAGCTGCGCTCCCAAGCAATTCAATCGGTAGAGCAAATTAATCACATTGACATTTCCAGGAAATTCTATTGAAACCCTGTCGAGAGTTGATGCACTAATGCAGATCCTAATAGATATTAGAGGGGCGCGTAAGGAGATAAGATTATCGATCTTTTGATTAGGTTCCAAAGGGAGTAATAAGTGTAGATATCACGTGCGCTATTTTATTGGTATTGGATAATTGCACCAACTCTCGATAGTCCCTAATTTGTCATTGTTTGACATATAAAGAGATTCTGTCCATTCCTTTCTTCAATGCTTTGGATTTTGTAAAAATGAACACAACAAGACACGCAATGATAAGCTAACTGAAAGTAAGCCACAGGCCATTTTGAACACTTCAAGTAAGTTCCAAAGGATGAAACGACATACCTATGGCATAATATCCTCGGCGTCGTAATCTGTACGCGACAGGCCATGCAAAAGCAGAGTAGCGATCGAAAGCAATGGCCATCGTCAAAATCGAGTTGATTTTAATCTCAGAGGTAGCCGGCATTCCTAATACGGTCGTCCATTTCGGATCGTAATTGATATTTAGTGCTGCAACAAATGTTTTGAAATGGTTTTGCTCAAATTTCGCACAGATTGATTGGCAAGCTATAGTATCTAACTCGTGTTCACGTCAAGATTAGGACGTGTAGTCTTGGGAAGTCAAGACGTAGTATTTCTGGGATTGGCCGAAATTAGGAACCACGCGCTTTCTTAAGACCACAAAAACCGGGCCTTCTTCCTGGTGACAAAATAATGCAATGAAATAAACGATATTTTGAATTTTTAGCAGCATGTTTTCCATTTATTACAAATTCGCTTGTCCTTACGTTGCTCTTTGTATCTTATTGAAGGGTATACGTCATGCTCTTTCATACATTGTCCATCTCAATCATGTTTGAACTGCCATAGCAATCAGGCGCACTAATGAAACTGAATCCTCTCTGAGGACGAAGCCGATAGCCTTTGATTTGTAGAACTCTTAATGATCAGATATTTTCAGCATCATAGAAGCAAATATTAGGACACATGTATGGAATACTCTGAAGATTCGGTTGGACAAAGCTCAATTCAAGAAAAACTCTGACTACAGTAAATTTTCAAATTGTATGGTATTTTATATTTTTCAATCCTTTTCTACCCTGCTATGCTATTAGACACTACTGTTCAACTGGGAACTACTTTACTATATATTGATCATTCACATGCGCAGTAAGATGGTTTGGGATAGCCATATGTCGTCTTGCGATATACCAACATCTTTTTAGGTTTTCAGTGTGTGACAGGACTTATATTACAGAGCACTTGCACAGATTGCCTTACAACCGCCCTTCAGATAGCTTATTATCAATCTATCTTTCATAAGCTGACTTCCCTTGATAGCGAGGAATCAATAATATAATAATACTACGTGTCGTGCAATTGAAAACAGACTATGAACGAATTTCCAGAATGGCCGAAATAATCTGTAACAAAATTTAGCTCAGTCGCGTGGCCTGATCACTGGGGAGAAGACAGGGTGGTGGAAACATATTTTTGACTAAGAAAATCGTGGAGAGACAGTGTCTCCCTTCGCCACGCCTCCATTGTCGCTATATACAGTAATGCCAAGAAAATCACGGTTAACCTGAGAATATCGCTTGTCATCCACTCGTGCTTTTGTATATACATATATTGCTGAGTCACAGCTTAGAACCAAAGACATTCCTGAGTGATACAATGAAAGCAGCGGTAGCTGCCGGAGTATGGGAAAGACACGCCGACCGGTACCCATATCTACGTGAAATGCAGTACATTAGAGCTTACTTACTCGATCCGATGTTCAAGTATGCAATGTAAGGTAATATGAGAAGCGCCAAAAAGAAGTCGGCCATCGATAGAGCAGTCCACAGATAGAGCCCATCGTTTTTACGCAACGCTCTGTTTGTTAGTATGGCAATAAGGACGCAGCCATTTCCAACGAGAGAGAGAGGAGCCAGAACGGCCATTATAATATAGCTGAGCATAGCGATCAGAGTCGCATTCACCCTGACGTCACTGGAAGGTAAGAAGATCTGTACATGAGAAGTTCGGTATCAGTTTTTATCCAGCTGTTATCGCGTTGTTCGATGAAGCGCGCGTCCTAAAACCGCCGGATTTTCAACAAACAATGCCTCCCTAAAATCCGTTTGCGAGATAGAGGCAAACTTTTTGCTGAGTAACAGTAACAGTTGAATAAATGTTTACTGAAAACTGACGCAATGATTTATGGCGTAATGCCGCATGCCTTGCAACTTAATCCTAAAAGCTTTTTACAACTTCTTAAAAATAAGCTATTAGGTGATATTACGAAAACTGGTTGTCATAGTTATGATGGGTATTTCGATTATGGTTCGCTGCGCCCGCTAATATCTTTGCCTATGCCGAAAATCAGGGAATTGGACAAGTCTTTCATAATAGACTACATTGTCTCATAGGACGATTACAGGCAAGACCATGCAACAGCGCTCCTCCAACTAAATATAATGCTGCGAGCCGCTGATTTATAGTCTTACTGCATGTACTAAACAGAACAATTAAATGAACTGCTCACTAAAGATAAAGAAATTTTCCAAAGGAAGCGAAGGTCGTTATTATGAAGTGGCGCGCGGTATGTATTTAATGACGAGTCCAGAGAATACTGACTGAGATTTGAGTGCGTCATCAGAGAACGAATGTTCAAAGCAAATCGATCTGCTGCATGTGTTATTCACCCGTCAAAATGATACATTAATGTTGGCGTTTTATCTTTATCAGGGCCACAAAATGCGCAAAATCACTTATCAAACTTCTTTCGTATCACTTTTAAGGATGTGCTTGCAGCTCTTGTGATTTCTTCTTCAGATCGTTGCGAACAGTAGTTCAATATGATTTACTGAGTTTTATAGCAAATGCATCCGTTTCGATTGAGACGTAATGGGCTCTTGTTGATTTAAATAAGCCTATACGAATTGGCTGCATTCTTACCCACCAATAGTTACTCCATATAACACATCATACTAGCATAAAATTGAAAGAACGCCTGAAAATACTTATATCACAGGTTGAAAACTGTTCCGTACAGAGATATTTGCTTTTATGGGAAGCGTTCATATTACATTATTTATTTATTTCTTCTCATCGCCTTCGCGCAAACGCGTACCAACGAGCAGAATATTTGCTTCAACTGAGGATCAAAGTAGAAACTAATTAATGGATGTAACATCATGCGAAGTAATAACAAAGTTACGTAAATGAATGTGATAACAGTTGATATATACAAATGGGCGACATCATCCAAGCTGCCACCAATCTCAACTGCGCAAATAAAAATAATCCCTTGTATTGTTAAATAGGTTGATGGGGTTTCCAAAACACTGCAGAACTGAAGTACAATTAAATGAACTATCAGTTGTTTCAAGCCACCGAGTCCAGTTCTCTTCCTATTCGAATTAATTTGCCCCTGAAAGCGATTCATTCGCTGTCTCACTGCGAAGTAGAGCGTTCCGATGAGTAGCGCACAAATAATTAGGTAAGTTAAACCGGCTAAAACAGCGCAATACCACATTGTGAATAGGGTGCAGCTAGTGAAATTGGTGCAGAATGGATACAACGACGCGTTTCTCACTATTGATGAACATAAAACAGCCATAAAGCCAACGAAAATGATCGCGAAAATCCAAGCTAACATCAAAAATTGAACGCATCTTCGATCAGTGATAGCTCTATGGTAGTAGAGTGGCTTTGAAACTGCAATCAGCTTGAAGTATGCCAACGCTGCATAGGAGGCTGAGCTCACCAAATAGAAGAAGCACATCGGAATCAAGAACGTCAGTGAAGTGCTCAGATTAAAGTCTGACGTAAAGTAAACTATACCGCGAGCAACCACAGTTAAAGTTAATAATATGTCGACTCCAGATCGATGGACCAAGAATAAATATAGTCGAAAAGGTAATTTATGCTTGCTGAGACCATATATACTGCAGATCATAAAAACAATATTAATAAGAATGGCTATTCCGGCGAGCGCAAAACCAACTTCGAACATAACATCTGTTATTTTGACAGCTTTTTGGTTAAGAGTCGAAAATTCTGACGAAATATTATTCGTTTGGTTAGCAGATAGAGCACAAAAAGAAGGATTACTCATCGTGCTGGTGTAAGGACGAGAAAAGGCGCGCGTGCCGACGAAATTGAGATGCTCGTAGGTACGCTCGGTTATAAGCGGACTGCGAGCAACTAAGTTATAGAGTGGTTGTGGGATAAAAGTGCGCTGTTGCCGATTGTAGTTTGATCTGATGCTCCTCTACCCATGTTTACTAATAATTCTGCGCAGACGCGAGACTAGACCCATTAGCCGAAAGATGTCCAAAAATGTAAGGAGAATAGTAGAGATGTGTGAGAACTCATGGCAAAATCCTTACAACGGAGAATTTTGAAAAAGAAAGGAACTTCTTCAATCGCACACTCTTGGCTCCGCCCATACTCGTATTCTCATGGGCATTGAAAGTGTAAGCGATCAGAAATTGGAATTAAAATGTGATTAGAATGTACGCTGTGTTACCGCAGTAATCATATATGTAATGCATTTACTTATTCTCGCGTGAACTGGAGAAGTGTAAACTTGAAGATTGCGGGACATGAATAAGCGCTGCTTTTAGCTGAAGCCCAAGAGGCTGCACTACTTCGGGCTCCATAGAATCTAGAAGCAAGAATTGTGCTGGGAGCCGGCAGTTTCATCATCAGATTTGTATATCATATGATCTCATGTTCTAATGTACGAGCAAACAGAACTATCAGTCAACGTAAGTGGTAGTCATCGCGTCACGCACGTCACGCCGAACCTCACGTTATGCCAGCAAAGTCATGTTATCGTAAGCTTCTTGAGCTTTTTAATTATCTTTCATAGAGGATTTGCTTTTGGTTTTTTTACAATCGTAGACGTGTTATTTGCGCAGCCATTCCGTTCGCATAATTGTTTACGATACTCTGACATAATGATCATCCCATTTGCGTTTAAGATTTGCATGCTGAAAACTGGCAAGCGAGGGTATTTTAGTGCAAAACTTCCGAAATTCATGGTTAAATTATTTACAAAAGCTTTCGCTTTGAGGTACGGCGGGAAGTTGAAATATAGTATATTGACAACGTAAATTTTATCAAAATGAATGTTTCTCTACATCAGTCGATTGAGGATGATGAGAAAAATCTCAGTATTTGCTTAGATTTAAAACTGGTGCAGAATCTGAAAACCTATGCTAGAGAAAAATTTGAATTTTTGAACCTTTCAGTTTTCTCTCTATTTTCAGTAAAAACTTGTTCATTCTTCATAAGTTAAAGTCACCATTTGATTATTGTCTTAGCTCTGGGCAATCCAGTGGCAGCAGGAGAATGTATGAGTATATCGTCTGATGGGGACAGGCTGCTTCGTCAAAGTCGGTATTCCTATATGGAACTCTGACTTCGTTATTTGAATGTTCTCTCTGAGCGTAAATTTGATAAGTGTGCGTATAACTCACGGAAACGAGGCGGGCCGACACTGCTGTAGCCCATGATGAAAAAATAAATACATTTCATCTATCCAGTGATAGTTATAGTAACTATATGCGTTGATATGTGATAACTGTTAGCCTCATTAATTTTGCGCTTGAGTGCCACCAATTATTCTGCTGCGTCAACCAATAATGCTTCATTTTATTAAAAAATATCCGATGAAATATGCCTATGGTTAACATCGCGCAAGAAACATGAAACAGGCAAATGGTGTCTCCTAACATGATATCTTTATAGGGTGTCTAGAATAGAAATCTATTTTTATTAGCAAGCGTTACACGTTGCTGGACAGAGAAGTTGGAAGGAGGCGGAAGCGACTTTTTGTAAGCGACAGTCGAGCTGTTTTTGACTGCCTCTCGGCTTTGTTGGCAGTTTTGGTCCACGGCGAGCGCCAAACAGACCATCTCTGATAAACTGAAGCCGAGTCGCGCTGAAAATGGTTTATTACTTTTAGGAGAGATAAATTAGCAAATTCAGTGGTGATGTGAAAGATGAATAGAACGTATTTTATTCTTAATTATGTTAGAAACCAAACATGAACAGTGAAAACATAGGATTGTGAAATAATTTTGTTTCTTATTTTGCTAGATTTTCAAAATATGCTCTATTTCAAATTAAGTGATTATAAAAGTAGGAGGATACATGCGCTATACTTCAAGGTTTCTCTTATTAAGGAATATTTTATCCGGCGATTACACTCATTACTAAGCGATTTATCCAACAAAGTTTTGCTGTAAATCTATGCGAAATGTTAAAGTATACTTACACATTCTCTTGATAGCATTTTGCAGAAATTTCCAGAAGTTCGGGTTGAGGCTGCATGCGCACCCATTCGCAGATGGCGTCATCATTGTCATCACCGCTTTCTACGCCTTCAGTCGATTCAGAGAGCTGTTTCAACTCTTCCTTGCTCTTCTCATCCTTTTTGTTACCTTCCTGACTTTTCTCATGACTTCCGCTTTTCTTTCCACCACAGTGCTTGGGAGCTTGACACAGTTTAGCAAACGACATGCAGACGGCCGGAGCAACGTCTTTGCAAACTGAAACAGACAAAATCCAATAAAAATTTAAGATTAACATTGCTCGTTGACATAGCTTTCTCTTAATCTTTTGAAACTGGTCTTAATATTAAAATGATCGCTATTTGACTGCAAGTACACTCAAAAAGCCTATCAGATCTGAGAAGAGAGTAAAAGATGGATAATGGGACGGAAATGCAATCCTCGCTCGCAGTTAATTGTTGGCTTTAACGCAAAGAGATAGTTTGCCAGTGCATCGTACACAATATATGTGGATTTCCACCGAGTGTTGAGTTCACTGTTTAACTTCTTTGATAAAGAAGATCTACCCTTTCATTCTTCATACTATTACAGTTTTAGACACATCTCAAAAGATCGGAGCGCTTCTTCTGACTTACGTCACAGACTTGACGGAGCGATATTTGGATGTTAATTTATAATTCTCACCCGTCGAGTTGCCATCAATAGTCTCGTTGACAGCAGTTGTCGTTTCCACTGGAGCCTCTGACGTCATTGTTGAAAAATCTGTACTCGATGGCTCGTCAGTTATCGAAGAAGAAGTGAAATCCGGAAGAACAGTAGTCGTAAGCTCGCTTGTCTCTGTTGAAAAAGACGAGGAGTCGGTTGTGCTCTCGGGATCAGTTGTTGTTTCCGCTGGAGCCTCTGACGTCATCGATGAAAAATCCGTGCTCGATGGCTCATCAGTAATCGAAGAAGTGAAATCCGGAAGAGCAGTGGTCGTAAGCTCGCTTGTTTCTGTTGAGAACGACATGGAACCGGTGGTACTCTCAGAGTCACTCGTCGTTTCCACTGGAGCCTCTGACGTCATAGTTGAAAAATCCGTGCTCGATGGCTCATCAGTTATCGAAGAAGTGGTGGAATCGGGAAGAACAGTGGTCGTAAGCTCGCTTGTCTCTGTTGAAAAAGACGAGAAGTCAGTGGTACTCTCGGGATCAGTTGGCGTTTCAGGACTCAGCGTGATTTCAGGCGCCTCAGTCGGTTGATCGGTCGGATCTTGTGCACCAGACATGGAAACAAGGCAGGCAATACAGGGCAATAGGATAAGGAGTTTCATGATTAAAGGCGGAATACTACGGAATACTTTTTTAGATGCTGGACCAAAAGACTGAAGAGCTGCTATTCTCTCACTGTGACTGACCAAGTGAATAGTGAACTTCATATATAACGTGCGTCAGGGGGCGTGCTCGAGGTATTTGGTCCCTCTGTTTGTTCAACTGCTTCCATGCCTGCTCATTGAGCTTTTCCATTGTGCTCGTAATGGTTTCAAAAGAACGAGCGTCATTCGCCGTCAGTTTTAATACAAAAATTTCGATTAAACCAATAAACGGTCTCATTTGTTGCGCTGTCGAAACATCACCCTCCCCCCCACATTACCTGTAAACAATCAAACCGCAAATGAAGTAAAATAACTGAGCAATTTAGTTCACAAAGCACGGTTATCCTTTAATGACAGATAGTATTAAAAATGAGCAATTGAGCAAATGATCAATTACGAGTTCAAATACAAAGCACAAACTTAAATTTGTGTTATAAAATGTTGATTTTTCATCACTTTGATTAAAAAAGGGAAGCATTTTCGCGCTTTTGAACCGCCTAAAAATTGAGATTACTAAACAAATGTCCGCAAAACAATGACCATGTTAAGAAGCATTTGTGCGGCAACTGTTTCACATTGCAACTTAGCTGAATAAATGCTAATGTTATTAACACAGGATAAACGGTTGCAGTGAAACTGTATTTTCCGTTCGAACGAAGATGCTGAGTGTAGTTATTATCGATGCATTTTCCAGCCCTCTTACATCATTTGAGTTTCACACTCATTTCAGTTACCAAAATAACACTTTTCGTATGTGCTTATGCATTGATGATTTGCAGAGATTTTTCGGCCTTCAGTTTTATTTACACGACTACTTAGTAGTACTTATAAAATTAAATTGGAACATGAACAAAATAAATATATCGAAGAACAAACATAGAAGATCAACGCAAGACTTGTGCCCCGAACATAATTTATAATTATAGGAGTGTGAGAGCGGAGCAGCGTACTAAACGATGATCAAAAATGCGCTAATAATTCTTCCCCTTATGTTAAAAACTGCAGAATATTTGAGTGTTCGAAAGTCTGGGCGTTTGTCATCTGTCTCTTTTATGTTTGGGGAATATAGTCTGCATCACAGCCGTTTACCGTGTTTCCCGCGCGCTACTCGTTTAAATACAAAAATCAATAATTACATTCAAGTTGTGTTCTGCCGGCGCGTCAAATTTGGATGTGTGGCACTCGGAATGAATTTTTAAGTCGTAAAACACGACAAACATATACCTCGCAATACGCGCATATCCTGACAAAATGAAATGAGAATGTGAATGACGCCACGAAAACTATCATATCTCGGTCGAGGGCTGTGACACGACCTATAAAACGAGCTGTCATGAGCTTACTTCAATAGATTCATTCACTCGATCAGATCTCCATCATGTCGTATAAATACAAATGTGAAACGGAACATCTCGCGCAGCATTCTGACTCGATATTTGATTTTTTTGTTGAAGCTTTGGTTTCGGTGGCACGCAGTTGGACGATGGTAAACACGTGAGAATAGCCGGCAAGACGATTAAGCCATGAAACAGGCCAATGATTACCACCAAAACTACTGTTTTCAGAAAAACAATGAAAGTCGACTTGAGCAGAAGCGGCCACATCGATAGGGCCATCGCTACGCCTCCCAGCAACGTCGGCCAACCGACTGCCTTTAGCGTTAGTTCAATGCGTTCAGCGGGTTTCTGAAATTGTTAACATGTTTATACAGTTTATTTGAAGTGAGAGAGGCGGAACAGAAGTGCCTGCTATTCCTTAGAGATTATCTAAGTTACTTCCTATGATGATGCTCAGTGGTCGATCCACTGACAGGCAATAATACTTAGAGATACAATTGTCGCAGACATAATGCTCTTGAAGGCTTAGGCGCTCAGCTCGAGCCTTAAGTCAATGGGCGGGTTTCACATCGCGTACTTTAGCTAAAGTCGGACTTAACGCAATGATAAAGGATAGGCCTTAAGTCCGACTTTAGCTAAAGTACGCGATGTGAAACCC
>NIUQ01001721.1:0-27829 GCA_002796945.1 Plectus sambesii
AATGGACACATCGAAGGTACCGCCGCCCAAATCGAAAATCAGAACGTTGCGCTCGCCGGTTCCCTAAAAAAGCGATCAATGTAACAACGTCAAAACGTCGGAAAGAAGTAGAGCGAACCTTCTTGTCGAGACCGTAGGCGATGGCGGCGGCGGTGGGCTCGTTGATGATACGCAAGACGTTGAGACCGGCGATGGCACCGGCGTCCTTGGTAGCCTGACGCTGCGAATCGTTGAAGTACGCGGGCACAGTGACCACAGCGTCCTTGACAGTGCTACCCAGGAACGCTTCCGCGGTTTCCTAAAAATAATAATGGCTGTTAGTGGAGGCTTAATAATCATAGTAGCTGAATGCCGTCGTTTGCGTTTTTCAATCATTCTCACAGGGAAGTAAAATTCTATAGATCGAAAAACTCACCTTCATTTTGATGAGGACCATGGAGGATATCTCTTCTGGTGAGAAAGTCTTTTTCTCTCCTTTGTAATCGACTTGCACCTTGGGCTTGCCGCCCTCAGCGTTGATGACCTTGAAGGGCCAGTGCTTCATGTCCGACTGCACCGCCGAATCTTCGAACTTGCGGCCGATCAATCGCTTCGCATCTGAAAAGATCAAATTTTAGGCTTGCGTTAATTTCGAAATTGCTGAAATTTCGACATACGGAAAAAGAAAATATTTCTTACCGAAGACGGTGTTCTCGGGGTTCATGGCGACCTGGTTCTTGGCGGCATCGCCGATGAGTCGCTCGGTGTCGGTGAAGGCGACATACGAGGGCGTCGTTCGGTTGCCCTGGTCGTTGGCGATGATCTCCACCTTTCCGTGCATGAACACGCCGACGCACGAGTACGTTGTACCCAAGTCGATACCGACAGCGTTTATTTTCGCCATTATTATTTGTCAGATTAACGCAATTATTCTCTTCTCTCTTCTTTCTTGCCTAAAGGAACGTCAAGTTTCGCGAATTCTTACAATTACGACTGAACCAATCCGCTCGTCTGGGCTGTTTTATAAACGTGTAGAAGTTTCCAGAAGCAAATGGCACGTAGACGGTTGTGCCTCACATTCTGGAGTGCGTTATAGCACGCCATACGCACATGTACGGAATAATGCAAAAAATCAACGCATGCGCGTGTGGCGTCTTATAACGCAATCCGGGATGTGAGGCGTACGTCCTCGTACGGGGCAAATCTCGCGCGTAAACAGACAGCAGAAAATTCGAGAAGCCGATGACGAACGCTCGCAACCGACTCGGCAACGATCAAAACACCGACAACCGCCCGATACCGCTGACGTCACCACACGCTGTGGCGGCCGCGCGGGTTAGTAGAGTATTAGTCGGTGTTGTGACGATTGTCCACGACACAACCGCTATCTTTTAACATTGCACCACTAACACACCGTCTTAATTGGCCGAAGCTTACGCCCGAATAATCTGGAAACAGGATCAAACTCTAAAAAGAGAATTGTTCAAAGAGCAAATTTAATGCTCTTCTTCAGCGGTGATGCTGTGTTTCGGCATTTCATTCTAACCAGACTAAAGCAGTTAGGGTGGCAAATCGTAACCATTCGCCGTTCGAACCAAGGTATCGGTTTCTCATTGAGTCCTATAGCTAAAGTCGCACCTAATGCAACGATCAAGTGTATCCCTTAAATACCACTCCATCTGAAGTATGCGATGTGACATCAGCCCATACACTCGGTTGATTACATAGTTGACTATGGCAATGCACAAACTATCCGTATTGTTGATGTGCGATACTTCGGGACATTTTAGACGCGCTCCCTGGTAATGAATGCCACAGCGACGAGCGTCCATCGTAGTCAGCCTGACAGTTTGAGTCTTTAATCATTCATAGAGCTTTAATTGAACTTCAGTAGTTACAAGCGTGAGGATTTGACATTCTCGAAGCACCGCTTGACTTCTGAGGAAGCAGTAATTTCACAAATTAATAACAAGACTGCACGTCGTGACTATTGCTCGCGATAAGAGTAATTAGTTTGGCCCAAATTTCCTCCTGAGCTGCAGTACCGTGTTGTCTTGTTCCTGTTGCTGCGGTATCAAGCCGCTGCTTGTGTCCTCATTTGCTTTTAGGATGATTACTGCAATTGCTGACGAGTTCCTCACTAATTATTCACTCTCTGCCACGATGCGAATGTTCGAGTTCTCGCATCAAGCACGGAAGCGCGCAAGACGCGCACTAATACTTCTCATTGCGTGCTACCTGCAGGAAATTTTAATCATAGAGAACAACAAAAATGCGCATCGATAACATTAATAGCAACGTTATAATCAACAAAGCGTACAACTGCGGCGGCTCCTGAGCTAGAACCACTGCCGATCCGGCTGCTAAATTTTTCAATGCAAAATTATCTCGCGTGTCCGTCCAAGATTCTACCTTGTTTGAATTTTTGCTATACGCCAAAATCTTTGATGGCAGTACGCCGGGCTGCAGCGGGTAGGAGATGGCTATCGACATCGACAATCGGAATGCGCGCGAAGCTGCCTAGTACTCGATTTACGTCGAGCACGCCTACACAGCTATTCGCGCCCCCATCCACTCGACCAGCCCACTGAATCATTCACTCAATGCAGCTTGATCAGATCGTGCAAGGATAGCCATGACTGTGTGGAGAAATATTTCAATCATTTGTATTCGCGCAATCACCAGCAGCTGAAGCAATGCTGCGGTTATTTTTTTGGCGATATTTTCATTTCGAAAGGCAATGGGCCGTTCATCCTCACAAACCCCACCTAAAGCCGTACTTAGCGCAATGTTTATCCTCTAGATGCGAATTTCTATTTCATTTGGCTGACATCTTTGTTCAAACTGTCGAGAGACAAAAGTGAAGTTGAAAAAAGCAAAAATCCCTTGCAAGTGATCAGCAAAAGCAGCGATCATTTTGACTCATTGCAATATTTTGTCTAAATTTACAGACAGTGAAACCAGGATGTTAGACATCCCAATGTCAGAGCAACTTGTTCATACGAGTTGAACATTCTTTCTGCGAGGCGGCTGTTAGCACTGGAAGAACGATGACTTTGCACATGAGAACAGGTAAATTTGGGAGAATTTGAGCCTCTCCAACTGCCACAGCGGTTTTTGATATGCATGCATCTATGTAACTTGTGTTGTACAGTATGTTGTACCTCTCCATTACCGGCCATATGTTTACTGTAAAATAACGAGTGATCACATCAAAATATTTGTAATTCTTAATCAGATACGATAGTGGTTGATAGCATCAGACAGTGCCTTATTTAGTTAACTCATTAACATGAGTTATTGTCAAGCTTTATCGCTATGAAAACGTTAAGCGGGATAATTTCATATTTGTGATTAGTGAGTAAATTAGTCGAAGCGGCATTGAGCCTAAGAATTGCTCTGCAACCAAATGCATTTTCTTTGCTCTGACAATAAAACCGTCGTAACATTCGCAATTTGCCTCTGCAATGTGATCGTATCATATTTCACTGCTTCTGTATCACTTTGTCATATTTTTCAAAGATTTTATTCCCAAAAATTTGGCCCATCGCTCTGGTATGAAATGTAGAGCAGCTCAAGAGGACAATGAATAAGAACGAGGAGGCGGGCTTCATGCTTCCTCGGATTAAACTGCTGTGGAAAATGTCGCTGAGAGAGTAAAAAATTGTACGCGCTTGCTCACTTCTCACGGCGCGTTGTTCGAACGAGCGAAACGAGTGATCCCTCTCGAAAGGAGAGAAGCACTAAAACTGCAAAGAGGTGGCTGTGTTGCTTGAGTACCCATCGGAAGTTAAAGCAGCCTGGCGCCTGACGTTTTTCTGGTGCGTCGAAAAACGGAGGCCGCCGCCCGCCACTGACGACTGCTGCAGCGGCTTTGCGGCTGTGGGCGCCCCGCAAGAATCAATCCATCTGAATTGCCCGGCCCGCGTCGTCGGCTCTCCGACCTACGCACGAGTCAGTGGTAAGTGAACAACAGTGTCACTGTCAAAAACTGTGATCTAATCCTCTGCAGGCATGGCGCCTTCATTTAAAAATTCCGATCACCACGACAACATCGAACTGGCGACGAAATGGTGGGACGACTATCCCGTCAGGTACAACTGCCCCACAATCATTCGGCCTGATAATAACATGCTAATTAGCCATTCTTGTAGGAAATACACCGATTTCGCTCGAGCTCAGGATACCTACAGTAGCTACATTTCTGATGTGTGGCAGAAGCCGAAGAGACTCATGCGCAGCGCGTCTTACTCCAGCTTGACGTACGTGAAAGAAGCCCAGCACGAATTGCCCATAAAGCGAGCGCCGTCGGTGTCGTCGTTGGCTCCGTCGCACGCGCTGCCCTACAACTTTCGCGTGCCCGAAAGGATCGTTCACACTATCCCGACGTATACGCCAAGGTCGCGCGACTGGTACACGAAGGCGTACGCTCCCTCTCGCTACACCGACACGCTGGCATCTCTGCGCCGACCGTTGACGAAAATTCATCCGTCGTTCGAGTACAGCAGCCACGTGCCCTACTACACGTTTCAAACGAAGCGCATCTTCTTCGAGCAGCGCTATCAGCCAAGTTACATTGCCGGCTCCCAGCGCTACCTGGACAAATACGTCAGCGCCCGACTCAAGGCCGACGACTTTGCCCAGCGCTACGTCCACACCGCCTACGAGGCGCATCGACCCAGCGAATACAAGATAAACCGTAACATGCTGCTCGGCTCACAAGTGTGCGTTCCCATTGCGTCCGGCAATCCCCGCTACTATTTGGACGGGCAGGCCGTTCGTCGTGTCCACAAACTGACTAATCGCTTCTACCACGACTGATGCGGGAGATTAATGTGCAATTAGCGACTGAAAAAATCGTGTCTATTGTCAAATGTGATCGCTGCGCTTTTGTGCTAGTTCGCTAGATGGATTGTAGTAGTGACCGCGAGCGGCCGAGTAAGCGCCTCTGTTGGCAGTGTGAGTCAGAGATGGGCCGCACGAGCATTGAGCAGCCGACCAAAGCACGATATGCGCGATAACGATAAACACATTGCATACCACCATGTCCTTCTCCCGCAGCGCTCCACTATCACACGACGCCCTGACGCGTCACTTCACCACCATCACTCGCCTTATACCCAACTCTACTCTTGATCGACAACCTTCCAATTTGTCGATTGGCAATTAATAGTCATCATGGTGTGCGGACCGCTATGCAGCGCCTGTATGATGTTCACTTGCCTATGGGGCGCCATCTTCCTCGTATGTTTCACTCTTTTCTGAACACGTTTACTCAAACTTGCCGGCTGTAGGGAATCGTCGGACTGCTGTTCCAACAGGAAAGTGTCGGACTCATTGCGGATCTACCCGGTGGCGGGGCCAAAGACACGAACCCCGATACGGTGACGACCCAAGCACCTACCACTGACGGAACCGCAAGAGAACGTGTACTTCAAGAACAAGCCAAACTGAGGGACGACTTCAAAAATACAGCTATGAATGTTTGGATAGCCGCTGCAGCTCACGCGGTCACCTTCGTTCTCGCCGTTGGACGATTCATGATGGTCAAAAACCGACTGTGATTTAGATTTCCTTTACTTAACGCCGTCGACGGTCATTTGTCATTTTTTAAGATAGTGAGATTGTGCGTCATTGATTGTAGGATATCATTGCGTATTATTGAACAAAGTTTAAAATGCGTCGCGCAACAATAAACAGCAAAGAGGCTAATGGATGCAGAGAAAGAAATAAGATGCATAATCTGAATGGGCCGCCGAGAACGAAGGCGTTGTTTTGGGCGCCCAGAAATAGTCGGAACGCCCGCGAGGCAGCAGGCGCTTGGTGGCGGAAGGTTGCTGGTCCCGGCCGTTGAAAACTCGCGCGCCGCTGGCGGGGCGAGCCGACGATCGCTTTCAACGGTTGTAGCAGCGCGGAAGCTACGGCTAGACGATCCACCGCCTCGAAGCTGTTAACTGATGGTCGCGGGGAACGAGGCCGGGTGAGTCGCGCTGCCGTTCGTTCGTCGAGTCGACACCGACGGGTCGTGTCGTTTTCAGCGTCATCCCTCTGCCGCCGCCGCCGCCGCCGAGCGCCGGAGCACCCATCCCCTTACCTCCGCCACCGCCACCGCCTACAAGTGCGTCTGCAGGCAGGGGTACGTCGGGTCGACAGCCGAACACCGCCGCCAACGCCGACGCAGTTGTAATTCGCCCCTCGCCATCGCCTCCATTGATGATCGACTCTTTTTACGTTGCAGGCAAAGTGTAACGATCGCGTCGACGTCGACGGTCAGTCGGTGCCGTCTGTGTTAGCGAACGCGTTCAACGACCCTAGCAAGACCAAGAAGCCATTCACCTATTTCGAAGGCGGCCGAGCACCCGATTTATCCGAAAATCGTCCATCGGCCGTGCGCAAGTCCCACACCATAACAACGACGATCGGCATTCCCAAAGTGTTGCCACTATTCTCAAAAGCTGAAGAAGAAGCGCCCACCATGCCTGTCGCCCATTTGCAGTACAACAGCCCTCTTCCTTTGTATTCAAAGTATGGCGTGGGTATAAAATGATGTCATTTGATGCACTTTCACATTTTTCAGACAAACCGCAGAGGAATCTTATCACCAGCAAGTAGGCCCAGGAGCGCCTAATGTTTTCGGCTCAACGAAAGAGTTCGACCCGGCGCGTTCAAAAACGCTCCAGCTGCTGAAGGAACAAGAGGAAGAAGCGCGCCACCAAAGGCCGACGACGCCGCACAGCGTGCAGTGCGACGAGCCGAGCAAGGACGATCCCCACCCGCACTATCACGGATACGTCAACCCCAATATGCAGTCGCCCATCTTCAAGCGACTCCAGTACGGCGCCAACGACTCCGGCAAGTTGCTCGTTTGCGCGATTGGGATCGGCTAATACGCTTTTTTCCCTTCAGAGCATCACACCGGCGCCAGCCACCATCCGGTCGACCCTGCGGAAGGTGAGTTGTTGCGTCCGCTGACGGCGTTGAACTAACAAAAAACGTCCAGTGTCGACGTTTGCACGTCGGATAATGCGCCACTCGAAGCAGCGGGCATAGGTTATGAAAAGTGTCGCCACAATGACTGCCGTTTCAGTGGCCTATTCTACTCAGCATTACTCGCACGACGCACCGCAGCACGTCCCCATGGTGGCTCAATACGACTCCCAGATCGAAGGCGAACGAGACCACCCACTCGATCCTAACTTCCACGACAAAATCGCTGCCGCCGAACGTCCTAATGTTCCGGCCAAGCAGGTTCGACTGTGTTCATGATCAATTTGAAAGCAATGCTGACATTGACAGGAACCGTCGTGGACGCATGCGGCTCGCAACAAACAGCAAAAGTGGGACCGTACCAGTAACGACCCGGCAGACGGGCGCCGATCGGATTACCGCGAACCGGAGCCGGACTGGGCGAGAAGGGCGAGTCCGCAGCCTCAGCGCCGCGTGGAAATCACGCGTCCTTATTCGGTCCCTCCTCAGCAGTACCAGCCAGTCCAGCAGCACTACGAGCCGCAGTATTACCAGCAGACCCAGCATGACGACCGTCAGTTCTACTACGATCGTCAAAACGAGCACCAGTACCAGGAGCGGCTGAAACAACAAGAGCGCGAACAGCAAAGGTATCGAACACCTTCGCCGGGGAGACCGGTCCCGAAAGGCTACGAAATGGGCGGCACCGACTTCACCCATCCGCAAAGATGGGGCGGCGGTGGCTATTACAGTACCCTGCCAGCTCACTATCCTCGCAGGGCGAAAACTCCCGATTATCATCACGGCTACGAGTTCGGCGGCACCGACTATGGCTACGGCAGCCATAGACACCAGCACTACGGCGGCAGCGGCAACTACCACGGCTACGGTCCCGAATCGCCTCGTCGGCGAGCGAGGAGTCAGGAACCGGGCGAGCGACCCGGCAAGGAACACTGGCTCAAAGTAGCTGTCGCGCCCAATGTCGATCAGATCCACTCGAGGGGACTCGTCGGCGACACGCTCTCCAACATGCACATCAGCCGTGAAAATACTCCCACCAGAGAGCAGCGCGAGTCATTCGGCACGTATTTCGGACCGACCGAGGGCTTCAAGGTAAGAATTCTTCGACCGGTCTCAAGCTCCACTCTTGCACAACGCGTATTATTCCATTATCATACAAATATATTTTGCATATCGACACTGATTAATTGTATGACTCAAATACTCATAAAGTGCCCTATCAAAGACATTTTTGATTACCGTCTGAAATAGCGATTGCTGATACTAATTGCAAATTTGGCGTACAGCTGCATTGATACACTATTGTCTGCGGTATTTGGTGGAAAATATCCCATGCGAAAAGCGAGGCAAAAATGATTGCAAAGCGACGTAACGCGTCGAACATCTTTAGTTGGCTGCTAACAACTTCAAAAAGCGTACGTTTACAGGCGGGACACCGACACCATGATCGACAACGATCGGCGACGCTGACGGAGCCGCCGACGTTCAGTGTCTCTGCGCCCAAGGTGCCTGGTCAATCGTACAAGGACATTCAACAAGCTCAGGCGTATGCACGCGCGCAGCAGATGCGGCAGGCGTCGCAGTCGCAGTCGCAGTCCTACAGCAACTTCCAGAGCAGCAACCAGGACGACTATAGGAACAGCGCCGTGTCCAACCAGTCTGTCGTTCCCCGGAAACAGGTGAACATTTCTTCGCTGGTCAGCGGCGTCGCCGAGAAACCCGGCCCCCAGCCTCAGGTCATTCCCCAATGGACGCACTCCGCCGAACGAAAACGCGTTGCATGGGACACGCGCCAGTTCGATCCGCTGGCCACCCGTTCAAAGGTGCGATCTTCCCCGTCGTCCACTCTCGCTTTTGCTTCTCACTCTCTCTCTATTTGTCCCCTGCCCCAATCGCTCACTTTCTCCCTTACAGGAACAGGGCGATTCCGGTCCAACCTGGGCTCAGACGGCTCAGCGCAAGCGCGCTGACTGGGAAATGAAAGCTTCCGCTACCGAAGCGCGCACACAGCTCCCCGCCGCCTACAAGGTGCCCAGTCAGGCGTCCCCTCACTGGGCGCATCAAGCCGAACAGAAGCATTCTAACTGGCAGAGCGAATTCGACCGCCATGCCTCGGGCGCACCGCCGCCGCAAACCAACAGCAATCAGAATCAGTCGAGCGCCTTCCAGTCGTCGTCGGCGTCGAATGCAAACCGCGCGGCTCAGATGAGCTCGTCGGCCAGCTACCAATCGCGACAGCAGCGCGAATCGTCAACGACGCGCACGACGACCCAGACGCCGATTAGGTCTCCGGTGCTAGCGCTGCCCGCGCCGTCGTCGGCAATGAACCAATCGTATTCGGCCAACACGTACTCGAGCAGCAGTACTACGGGCGCTCCGTACGTAGCCCCGCAGCCGGTCGTCCAGCCTTCAGCGGCGTACTCGTCTTCGTACAACAAGAACAGCACCTACTCGAGCAGCAGCACAACTGGTGCTCCATATGTGGCCCCACAGCCAGTGGTCCAGCCTTCAGCGGCATATTCATCTTCCTTCAACAAGAACAGCACGTTCTCGAGCAGCAGCACCACAGGTGCTCCGTACGTAGCCCCGCAGCCGGTCGTCCAGCCTTCAGCGGCATACTCGGCTTCCTACAACAAGAACAGCACGTTCTCGAGCAGCAGCACAACGGGCACTCGCTCGGCCCCGCAGCCGGTCATCCAGCCTTCAGCGGCATACTCGGCTTCTTCGTACGACAAAAGCAGCCAGAATCGCAGCGTGTCTTCGTGGCAGGAGAGCAAGCCGTGGGCGGTGGCCGACTCGGCCGGCTCGGCGAACACCAAGGCGCACACGACGGGCTCCTACATCGATCCGAGCGGTCATCAGGTGTCGTACAAGAAGGAGATGGTGACGAGCAGCGACCCCGGCAAAGAGTACTCGGTGCTGACCGAGGAGGAGCGCAAGGTGATGGAAGAGCCGATTCAGCCGGGCGTCATCTCGCGCCATGTAACGACCAAGTACTACAAGAAGTCGACGTTCACCGACTCGAAGACGACGACGACGGCAACAAATCAGCCGCTTCAGCCGTTCGACAGACGCGCCGAGGCTCCGCCCAAGCCGGGCCAGGTCCATCCTGGAGTCACACAGTTCTAGTTGTTGTTCTCAACAGAACGACCGTCTAGACAAATATCTTCTAGCTGGCATTACAGACGACTCGTCATTTATAGTTTTTCGTGTCTCAGCGAACAAAAATGTATTAACCAGCTCAATGTTAAAGGCGTTAGAGTAGAGAGAGCTTTATCCTAGATTACGGTAATTCCTAACCAGAAATATGTGCTTGTCAACAACCGGTGACGAACTTTAAGTTCGAATTCGCAGCAAATTGTGATGTTGGATGGTAAAATAGTTCGACTATGTGAGATGCCGAGCGTATTTTCACGAGTTTACATAGTTAGAGACGCTTTCCTTGCTCATCACCGTTGTGTAGTCATTTGTATTTATTAAAGGCGCGAATGTGAATTCAACGCATAATGGTAGTATTTCTCCGGCGAACGAACCATGATATATGAAAAATTATGAAATCAGTATTTGCCTCGAAAGAGTAATGCTTTCTCGTGTAAAGGTTTAAGGAAAGTGTTCAACGCAACATCAACAACGGCTTGCGCCACACTATATGACAGAATGCCACCCATTTCAACAAACATAACAGATATACGCATATTGGAGGACGACTTGGCCAAAATATCGTTTATTTTTCGCGTCTCGTTATTTTCTCTGATAGATTATTTGCTTTTGCATGCGAGACATTGCGCATCAATTTCCATATGAACACAACTGTGTGAATACATGGAATATCCGATAGTAATGAATCAGTTTGATATCGCATAATTAAGTCAAAGTCGTCCTTTAAAGATAGTATGCTTGGCTACGCGCTAAGTACGACTAAAATACGCGATATAAATCCAGTCAAGTGTCTCTAACTGCTTAGCAGCCATAGGAAAAATATCTATCAAAGATAATAACGAGGCGCGAAAAGCAACGATAGTCAGACAAAGTCGTTATTCAATTGGCGCAAACATAGCAACAATCAAAAAGTTCCCTATGGACGACTGAAAGTAAATGATTTAACGCCGATGAACGAAGAGCTGCTTTTTGTCGAGCGACAAGAGGTCGGTCTTGGGGGTGAGTTTATCGGCGCCGTCCTTGTCGAACGACAGACGAACACTGCCGACCTGCCATAGTCCGAACAGATTGCGCGTCTCGTGGAGTAGACCGGAGTAGTTGAGGGGCTGGGCGCCCTTCGGTGCGACTTGGACAGTCTTCTTGGAGCCGTCTTCGTTGACCAAATACACAGTTACGCTGCCCTCTGCGGGGGTATTCACCAGTGTTGCAATAGCTGAAAAAAATGAATATACTTAGTACTAAGTACTAAATTGAATTTTAAAATGAACTAGTTAATAACTAGTACAGTAAAACCCGGATATAAGAGACACGGATATAAGAGAAACCCGGTTATAAGAGACATTTTGCGATTTCCCGTACACCTGTACTATGCTACAGCACAGGAGTCGACCACGGATATAAGAGACACGGATATAAGAGAAACCGGATATAAGAGACATTTTTTTGGCGGATTTAGTGGCCAAGACCCGGATATAAGAAAAAGCACCCCATAAAATGACGAAAACCTGCCAGCTCAAGCGTTAAAACGAGTGCTTTAGTAAGCAAAAGGTCGCGGGTTCGATTCCCATGATGTTCGAGTTCACTTTAGGAGATTCACAGGGGATGTGGGAATCGAACTCTCGACCTTTTGCTACCATATCACCGGCTCTACATACTACTTGAGATCGCATGCTCCAAATAAAGTATTCGAGTGTGCTCTTATACATGTGTTTCGACCGAAAAAGGGCGCAGAAAAACAAAGTGGGGACAACTAACATGTGGGTCAGTAAACTCGTCCACAGCTAAATTTTAGTTGACTCTCACTGTGTGCAATTTCACCGTAAACACGTTCAATCTAAGATTAATAATTACTTTTCGTGATTTAAAATGCTCAAATCGTTCTAAAAATGTTCTTTTATTCGCTGAACAATATGTTCTAACCATTAGTACAGTATTTGACATGTTTCTAACAGAAAATATTGCACAAAATGGCCGACCCCGCATATAAGAGAACCCCGGATATAAGAGACTATTTTCAATTTCCCAATCTGTCTCTTATATCCGGGTTTTACTGTACTAAAATGAATTAAATAGTACTATTTGCAACACTGGTATTCACGCCGTTCGCCATGCCGTTCGTCGCTGGCGGCGCGCCAGTGCGCAGATCGACGATCGCCAAGTGGATTTGCGCATCTTTGACTGACGACGACTCTTTGAGGAGGACGTTGTCGCCGGCCGCCGGTTGCACGTCGAGGCGCAGCGGCGTCTTCGTCGCGTTCTCGATCGCCGCCTGCTGGTCGTGCGCGACTCTGTGCAAACTGCAGCCCGAAGGCTCAATCTGGCAGAAGACCACCGCGTTGTCCGAGGTGGCCAGTTTCGCCTGACAACATAGACATTCAACAGTGAGATATGCGAACGCGACAATAGAATAAGCAACCTTCTTGCGCATCTTCTGTACTCTGTTGACGATTTCTCGCATGAGACCTTCTTCCTGCATCGCGTCGTTCGCCGATGCGTCGAGCAGAACGACTGTCTACAACAAAACGCAGCGCATTAATTGGGAATCGATGAAGGCGATTGATCTTGCCTGATTGTCCGAGTGCGCTTCGTACTTCTCGCCCAGACGATCGCTGTCGACGGCATAAGCGACTGCCAGATCGTCAGAGCCCAACTCATGGCCGAGCACAACCATCTTGCCGGCCGAAAGAAACTCGGCCAGTTCCGCATCGCTGACTTTGTTCTGAAATTTGAAAAGTTTGTCCATATTGAAGACCAATGAGCAGCAATTGCATATTCGCAATTTTCGATCAGGGACCGATTTCATAAAACAAATGTGAATTCGAAATGCAAAAAACAAATTGTGATTATAAAACAAACCTTGAGGTAATCGGCGACTTTCTTCTGATCACCCTTAAGACGAGCGCCGAGTGCGCGGAAGTTGGGCTCAGCCTTGAGCTTGACGCCCCATTTCTCCTTCTCGTCAGACAGCGTCAACTTTCTCACATTCACCTCGTCGAGCAGGTAGGGCTCGAGCGACTTAACATCGTCCAAGAACTGCGTGTCGCGCTGGATCACCACCACCTCGGACAACGGATACTGTAATAGCAACAATTATAGTATGATCTTACAAAAAATCTCTGAGAAAGTCCGTCTCACTTTATAAGCTAACTGCGAATTAGATCTATTAATATTGTAATTAATATACCGCTAACTAGCTCGTCATACTTAGCTCACAACAATATACAGTATAATCCTTTAAGCGAGGGATGACCAGAGTTTCCCTTTAACTATCGCATCATAGTTTGAACGCTACTTTAAAAAACACCAAACAATCTATCGTAACAGCATAGCGTCATATTTGTTCATATTCGCGCAATTCGTGACTAATGCAATAAAAATTTGCAGGACACAAGGAAGCGACTGTGCCGCAGGCTGTGCGCTGCTGTCCAGTCACATCGCCTAAAGGCGCGTAAATATCTTTACGGAAAACGAATGAATCAGCTTCATCATCGCACGCGAGACAACATAGGGCCAGTCGAGTGAAAATGAGTCACTCTCCCTTACTCATAATACGCGCCTCGGCTCACTTTCACTCGACTGACGCTTGTACATTAAAGACGCAAATACACTTCTTCATAGTAACATAAGCAGTCTACATGGTCTATCATCATACTTCGTCAACCTTGCATTCAATTAAAACGCTAGTTGAATGAAACTGAATGCAAAAGGGACGAATTATGATGAAAGACTCTGTAACAGTTCGCGGTAGATATGACAACATACCTTCATTGGCAATCCTTTGCGATCGCGCATAACACGAACGATCTCGACGACGCTCTGCAAGGCTCGCACACGGCGCTCCACAGCCTCATCGATGAGGGCCGTACTAAATCGACGATATTTGTTGTAGGATTGTAAAAAAGGGAGTCGAAGCTAACTCAAACGTACTTCGCGTCGGGGATCATCACATAGTGCACTGATGCTTCCGGCTTGACATCTCCCGCCGGGTCGAGGAGATGGCGCAGATTGCGCCACATCATTTCGGTGAGGAAAGGCGTGAACGGCGCCATCAACCGCACGACGACGAGCAGCACGTTGTACAGCGTCTCCAATGAAGCGACGCATTCTTCTTCTCCCGAGTCGCCCTGCACATCACATTGATTCAGTCATCCTCTCTCATAACCATCCCTCCATCACCCAAATCCTACCTTGATGCGCTTCCGGTTCATCCTCACGTACCAATTCGTCAACGTCTCAAAGTACTTCACCAACGGAGGCACTACGGCGTACAGATGGTAAGCCGCCATCTCTTTTCGCACGAATCCAACCAAACTGTTCGTAAACGACAGAATCCACTGGTCCATCACATTCGACGATTTCTGCAGCTTTACTGTAAACCGCCGGCCACTAGCCTGAAAGTGTCTTAGCTTAGCTATGCAGCCCTAATTATTAGATAGATTAATTTCAGCAACGACAGGTGTTGTCAACAAAAATCGAAGGAAAAAAGGCAAAATTACTTGTTCCCATCGCTGGACATTCTGCACGAGGAAGCGGTAGGCGTTGAACCAGGGCAGCAAGACGTCCTTGACCACATCTTTGACGCCGTCCTCGCGGAACTTCAGATTGTCACCTCGGACAACCGGGGAGTTGATCAGATATAACCTGCAACCAATCCATACAGCTCATAATATACCCAACATTTTTCGATATGTTAGAAGATGCCGAGCCACATACCATAACCGGCTAACATAAGCTTCTCAAGGCCTCAACTTTCGTGGCGAGACGCCATTTTGTGTCGAGAATCATAATCGAATCTAGATTTACACGTGCAATAATAAGTAGAAAGATTAGCTATGAACTTTTGAAGTAGTTTACCCAATTGAATCATCACTTTTGACCTCACTGATGGAAAAATTGCCAGTATAATTTGACGGTGGAGAAAGATGCTACGTACCGAAGTGCGTCGGCGCCGTATTTGTTGACGATTTCCATTGGATCGGGATAGTTCTTCTTGCGTTTGGACATCTTTTCGCCGTCGCCGGCCAGAACTAATCCGTTGCAGATGAGATTCTTGAATGGCGGCTTGTCGAAGAGTGCCGTCGACAATACCAACAAAGTGTAGAACCATCCACGCGTTTGGTCAATGCCTGAACAAAAAGTGATTATAGCATAAATCAACGGGCCGTATTAGTCAGTCAATTCAAATGGTATAGTAGAACTCGGATATAGGCGGTAGGTAAGAAGATAATAGTCTAAAACTGCAACGCCCGCTTCACGGATACTGGAATTAAGCTCAATCCGATTAGTGCAACTAATTCTTGGCTCCCGTCTCGTATACTTTGCCTGCTAAACGAACTCAAACAAGCGCAGCTTTTGACTGAATCCAGAGGCGCTGCACTTATCCAACTTCTACATTCTTTAGAACACACCAACTACAACCCGCAAGACAAACAAACCTTCGGCGATGAAGTCGGCAGGGAAGTTGTCTTCAAAGTCTTTGCGATTTTCGAACGGATAATGAACTTGAGCGTAGGGCATGGAGCCAGACTCGAACCAGCAGTCAAAAACTTCGCTGACACGCTTGAGGACGCCGCGTCCAGTCTTCGATGGGATGGTGAGATGATCGACGCTGAATAAGATCATGGATGATAGATTGGCACAATGCCAAAGCTCTTACGATTCGCGATGCAGGTCAGTGATCTTGGTTCCGGTGAGCTCTTCGAGTTCGGCGATTGAGCGCACGCACACGATCTCCTCCAAGTCGTCGCTCACCCACATGTTGATCGGCGTTCCCCAGAAGCGGTTGCGACTCACCGCCCAATCGCGCGCGTCGCGCAGCCAGTTCGCGAATCGCTTCTCCTGCACGAACGAAGGCACCCTGCAAACCGACGCTTTCATTAATGAATACGACGCACGGCCTCAAGAGCTCGCACCAGTAAGTCTGCTCATTATTCGCGAGCAGTTTAGGGACGAGCACTTCGACGCGGATAAACCAGGATGGGACCGCCTTGTAAAGCAACGGCGTGTCCGAGCGCCAGCAGAATGGATAGCTATGGGTCGTTGTGCCCTGACGCACCAATCGACCGTCGGCCTTCAGCTTCTTGATGATCAGCTTGTCAGCATCCTGCAAGTTGGCTTTTGTGTTTGTGAAACATCATGTGAAAACATGAAAAGCTTCAAACAAGCGGCGGTTGATACTATTGGAGAACATAGGAAATGCGTTTCAATAGGTCAAATAAAGGCAAAGAGCAAACCTTGACGTAGATTCCCTTGAAGTCCACGACTTCGTCCGTGAAACAGCCGACTTCGTCGACCGGACAGACAATCTTCATATCCTTGGTGATCAGGCCATGTTCCAAGCAAGTTTGGTAATCGATCTAAAGATGGAGAGGGTAGACGCGTAAGAGAATTAGGGGAAATACCTCGCCAAAGTAGGGAGCTTCGTGAACGACGCCCGTACCCTGGTCGGTTGTGACGAATGTGCCAGTCAACACCCGAAACGCGCCGATCTGCTGTTTCAGATGGGCAAAGTAGGGGAAGAGGGGCTGGTAAGTCTTGTCTTTCAGTTCGATGCCTTTGAATTTCCGCAACACTTTATACTCATCGCCCTTCTTGTAAACCTCATGCAAACGAAGCTCCATTAAGATATAGTGGTTGCCCGTCTCACCGTCTGCAAGATTCAATAAACTAAAGATTATTCCACGAATCAAGAAATAAATCGTACCTTCAACGGTCACATAGTCCAAGTCGGGATGGACGGCGACCGCGAGGTTGCTCGGTAGAGTCCAAGGAGTTGTCGTCCACGCCACTAACATCTCTTTCGAGTCATCCAGCACGAAGCTCACCATCACTAAAAGACCGATCTATCTCTTATCAAACAACAATCGACTAATCGTCAAAACGGAGTTCCGGCCATCTCTAACTCACGGGATTGTATCGTGCATTATTGTTAGCTCACCGAATTTCCCCCAAAATTTGTTTCCTAATGGCATTTTTCATAAATGCAAGGGTTACGAAACGGAATGCAAGAATGATGAATTATGTTGTATGACAGTATACAGTCGAAACCGGATAAGTGCAACACGACTGGGAAGAAAAAATGGTTGCACTTATCCAGTTTTAGATCATGTAAAAAACATAGGACAAAACTAATCGGGGCATAGAAAAGCATCGAAAACTATTGCACTTATCCGGTTTCGACTGCAATTACAAAGACGAATATCGTTCTTACCAGCGGGATCAACAACGTCCTTGTAGTTCTGTCCGGCCTCGAAGTTGGACAGCGGGGTGGAACAGCCAGTGGAGAAGGGCATCACCTTGACACCGCGGTACACGAGGCCTTTGGTGAAGAGTTGATGGAAGACCCACCAAACGGACTCCATGAACCAAGGGTACATGGTTTTGTAGTCGCGTTTGAAGTCGATCCATCGCCCCATTCGTTCGACAGTCTCCTACAGCCATCAACAGTTCAAATACGGATGTAATGAAAGGAGTTATGGTTCGGGGTGTTCCATGAATGCAAAAGAGAAACTGGTTTGATTCCACGAAGTTTCTGATATACATTTACAGTAAAAATTTGTCAATCAGTAACAAGAGAGCATAGATTGAATAAGGCTAATTGCTTCGAAAATCGATAGTGCTTCTTTCCATTTATTTACGAATGTAAAAACCAAGAAACAACTATCAGTCTTGGTGAAAAACGGTGTTCAAGCACCGAATAGTGAGCTCATCTTTGCAAACTAAGATGCCTGGCTCGATCTTTATTATTTAATCAGTACATACTGACTTTAATTTAGTGGAACACCCCCTCCTTTGCAGACTTTACTCACTTCCCACTCGTGCGCATGTCGCATGACGATGCTTCGGCACTGCGCGTTGTACTTATCGATCCCCATCGCTTCGACGTCCTTCGGTCCTTTGATACCGAGCGCTTTATCCACTTCGTATTCCTCAAATTCGTCAGCGTTCAAATCATCGCATAGCAATACAACGATTCATTTTTTAATGAGAGTACGATTCGGATTCATGCAGCCGGATTAAGTGCACGAACCAGCATAGGTGAAGCTACTTTTTCGCTTCTATTTGCTGGATTTTGCATGTTAAACATGATATTGTTTTACTGGTACCTATCTAAATGGGCTAAACGATCTCGGACAAGTCTAACATTGATCGGTTCTCAAGACGCTGTCCTTATCCGTATTCACAAAAGGATGTAAGAGAATGGGATAGCAATGGGGAAGTTTTGAGGATCCAAGAATCCGGAGGTCCTCTCAGTTTAATCCTTGTAATAAGCAGATACTTACAACGGGCAGGCCGTGCGTATCCCACCCGAATCGGCGGTCGACGAAATAGCCATTCTGGTGAGCCCAGCGCGTGACAATGTCTTTGATGGTGCCTGCTAATATGTGACCATAATGAGGCAGTCCAGTGGCGAAAGGCGGTCCGTCGTAGAATGAATAACGCGGCCGCCCTTTGCTCAACCTCAAAACAACAAACTGTTGCGTATCATAGCGAACATAATGTCTGCTTACTGCAGAGAAGTCTGAAACACATTTTCAGCTCTCCAGAACTCGAGCGTCTTGGCTTCTTCGTTGGTGAAGCTGATGCTCTCGGCGACGGTCTCCAACGGCTGGGCCATGGCGACAAAACTCTGGCCTCTATCTTACGACCACGCGGCTGAAAAACTGTTGTTCCAACGGAGAGAACAAAAGGACATGGAACACACTATTCTTATTACTGTCAGCTGAACATGCAAACAAAGTTATAAAATCATGTTTGAAACGCACTCGTTTATATTGCCCACGTGTAGTTGTGAAACTGCAATTGCGTCAGCCTGATGTACTTTCGTTCCTACCCGCCGTTGCCTTATTCCCCATCGCGCAAAATAAATACGGTTTCGTACCGTATCAAGAACTTCCGTACAAGACCCCAGACAGTGTAATAGTGGTTTCAACACATGCGGTCACTTTTTTATGCCTCAAACCGTAAAGTACGAACGAAACAACTAATCAGCAGATAAATTTCATCGATCTATCAAGATGTAACCGGCAACACTGTCTATCGTTTATCACCGTATCGTCCAAGGCAACAAATATGTATGAACAGACAAAACGGTCAACGGCCGTAGAAGTAGTCGTATATTTTTACCCAAATACGGTATAATAATGCCAAATATAGATCTCATCACATTTCAATAATCTATACATTTAGCGCATTTGTAAACAAGTTTTGCGCGGCACTTAATTATCAAGAGATTAAGAATCAGTCGATGGTAAAAGCCTCCTCGCGACTAGCGCTCAGCAATGGCGAATAATCGACATAGTTCAACAAATCAGCCGCGGGCAAGTGAGCGAGGACAGATAGTCAAAACCGATCCTCCAACTAACGGCGACATCACAAAGAAAATAAGCAAGCTGGCCAAATACTATGTACGACTTCCCAAACAACAAAAACGCAAGATTGCAGTATTTCAGCAGGAGTGTGTATGACCATGTGGTATGATTGACGCATAACATTGTACACATAAGAAGACTGCCAACATAAGGGTCGAAAAGAAACGCGCAAGAAGGGACAATTCTCCGAATACTAACCTTCGGCTCAACGTGAAAACTCATCAAAATGTATATACAGCGCGCGTTACTAACGAACACTAGCCACCATCACCAAACGAAATGAGATACGAGACTGAACGCGTGTATCAAACAATAAGAGGGGGACAAGACGCAAAAAAGACTTTCAATCAGAGAGTATACGGTAGAGAGTGCCAAATAATAGCCAGCACCGTTAGTGAGCAGCCCGCGAAAGTACAGTACCAATCGAACGGCGCTAGCAGCAGTGGCATTGATGAGGAACGATACCGACACTGACAACATTGACACGGACAAATGACCGGATGACCGGTATGCCTAATTTATTAGAACGGCGAGCGAGCGTCGCGGTCGGAGGCGTCGTCGCCGAAGACAGACGCGCCCGTCGAGCTCGAGTCGGACCAGCGCTCGATACCGAACGAGCTTTCCGACCCCGAGAGCGCGCTATTGCGCGATGTCAGGCGACCCTGTTGAACCGCCTTGTCGATCGGGAACTGAAAGCCATACCGTCAATTGTGTCAGAGATAGTCGCCATCGCAGAGACGGCCACACAAGTGTTTAGGGGAAATGGAAAATGAGTGATGCTCTACTGTAGCTCTCATTAATATCGTTATTTCTCAGACAGACTCCGCGGGATTTCTATCTAAGAGCGGCCGGCGGATGCGGAGTTAATATGAGGATATACGGTATCTTGATAGGCCACTATGCGAAACGAAACGACTTCGCACCGAAATTTACGCCTTATTCTCTATTTTGCACGCTGAACATCGCTGACTACCATAAAGGGACCAAAAACACACGACTACTCGGTCAAATGACGAAATTCTTACCTGCTTCTTCGGGAACACGATGACGTCGGGGCATTTGCTGCACGCCTGGCCGATGTTCGACCAGCTCTTCGTCGACTTCCACTTGCGCTTGCACTTGGTGCACTGGAACTCGCCGTAGCACTGTTTGTATCCTTGATACGGGGTGGTCACCTCGCTGACATAGCGCTGCAAAGGAAGGAAAGTGTCAGTTTGATGGTAGGAGGGAGTTGGAAGAAGGTGCAAAGACACACCCGCGGGCAGTCCTGGATGAAGTGCTCCTCGCGAACGTGGCAGATGTGGCACACGTAGTTCGATCCGGGCTTCTTCTTATACTGATAGAGCACGTTGCGGATTTCGTTTTCGTCGAATTCGTTCAACTGCGACATCTGCCTGACGACTCCGATGGTCGACGCGTTGGATCCCTGTCGACTCGGCACGAGAGTGGCCGACGAACTGCAGTTCGACATCTGTCGTAGAAGTGCGCGCGTCGCGGCCACGGACGCCTGCCGGTTCACCACCACCGCTTGCTGTTCCTAAGATCATATGGGTTACGGTAGTCGGGCGAGCATAAAGTCGGCGGTTTCGCAATAATCCTTACGCGGCGCAATAACACCCAATAACGCCGCGCGTCTTTGTCGCCAAGCAGCGCGGTCGCGATGCGTAACGCCGCGCGTGTCATACACGGCTGCAAGCAGCGCTGACGAATAGCTGTGGAATGCGCGCTAATTTCGCTCGATCAATTAGCCCTACCCCGCGGGCGATCGGCGTCGCACCGTAAAGGTATACGATAGCTAATCGATCTATGAGTCAATGTTATGCGCACGCACGCGCACCGCGCCGCTCGTTCGGTGCGCTGATGCGCGACCAAGTGGGTCGTCCATCAAGGGCGATTGTAAACAGATACGGCCCCAAACCGGGCGCCAATTTGCGACGCACGGGGAAAACTCAATCCGCGGTAAATCCATTGTGTCCGCGGCGGCGGCGGCGGCGGTGGCGGGGAGAAAAGAAATGAGTCGTCTGGTGGCAGCAAACAGCCCGTGGGCGTGAATCAGCGCTGACACGCGCGGTAGGGCATAATCGCGATAAAAACGGTCCCAGCGGTGTGTACCTTGGCGGTCGCAGAGGTCCAGTTAGTCAGCAGGTCGTCTAAACTATTATCGCTGCTACCGTAGTCGAACGTGGTGTCCATCCACGATGCCGGACTGCGCAATGGGGTCGACCGGCTCGAAGCGTACCCCGACGAGATCGGCGAACGCGACTCCTGCAAACAGAGCACGCATTACTTCTTGTGTGCACGCCACTCTAACCGTAACCTGACTTAACTAAGTTAGTTATGCTAACTCACGCGTATAACGCAATTGAACTTAACACGCGCAACTTGACCTACGACACAATTCAAAGTCGTCAAATGCGATCACCGCTCTGAATCATTCTCTCGCTAATGCACGACTTGCATAGCAACCGAATCAACAAACAGTAACATCAATGGTAAAAGGCAAAAGCGCGCCAACCTCGTCGTTCTTCGTCCAGTAGACTGTCGAATTGCCGTCGTCGACCCGATGGAGCAGTTGCTCTTCGACGCGTAGCTGCACCAGGCGGGACAAATTTTCATGCATGAATGGCGAAAGCATGTTCAGCCACTGCAATATAACGACTTTGTGCGCATTCGAAGAAATTTGGAGATCAAATCTCCAGTCGTCGCACTCGTTGCAAGAAAAGTGAAATGAATTTCTCCTTACACTCTGATTCACTGCGCCCGGTTGCTGCATGGTCTTTCAGTGTGACTGACGATCGTAAGAATGAGAAGCGGTCACGTTTGCAATACGCGTCAAGTACTGGTCAAGAAGGCGCTGAAATAAAAAGAAATACGAGCGTCGTGATTATTGCACAATTGCGCGCCACAATAGACCGCCAGCTGCGCGCGCTCGTAGATGATATGATCGGTAAAGAAGGTAGCCGCAGACAGTATGGAGACGTTGGTCAATGAGTCAGGCGTTGAAGATCGCCAGACAAGCAGACAATAGATAGATATGGCGGCAGCCGCGCCCGCTCCTAAATAGAAGCGCACGACTTATCGCCTACGTGTTGCGACATGCCGCGCACGCAAGCAATGGCGAGACGGGCGGATTTCGCAACAAAACGGACCTGCAGCCAGACCTCGCCCGGCCGACACACCGCGCCACTACCACTTGCGGGGATCATCACCTCATCTAAATCGTTTCCACGCGCGTTAAAACACTTCCGCGCTGTCGCCGCCATCAATCGGTCAGGCATTGCGGTCACCTGGCGGACCCCGACCGATCCCGCTCGCTACCAACAAAAGAATGAAAGCCATGAATCACCGCCTCCGACCGCGGACGCAAAATGCTATCTCGTAGCAACTAATTTGACTATACGCACTTAGCGGGCGTAAGGGAGTGCAAGCGGGCAAAAAACGAAAGTGATTGCAGACCAATTCGCGGAGGAAAAGTTAGCGCGCGCGCACGCCCATAAGACGGTTCAGTACAAACAGATAAATATTGTCGCATCATCACGGCTGACACAAACGGCCAGCAAACAGGGCGTGATCCGAAAGATTGAACGCTGTTCAACAAGCCGAAGATGAATGCTCGTAAATGACGCGGTGTCGAAACACACGATCATCATCACTGTCGGGCAGTGGCAAGTACCGCTTCCACGGTGCAGTAGCAGGCGGGGTGTGATTAGTCCATCGACAGCGATAGAGACTGACCAAAACAATGAGCGGTGGCCAAGACCAATGGGTGGTCGATGGGGCGGTCTAGCACGCTCGCCTGGGCCGCATATACGAAAACGACTGCGAAACAGCAGCCAGACCTGCGGGCGACCAACTGAACTGTTCGGCCGGGCATGAGGCAACACGTTTCGCGCTTTGATCACGTGACTCGACTCCGGCTGACCGCTGATTGGCTGATATCACTATGCTGCTGACCCTTCATTCCATGCACGGCTCTGAAGCCATTGCATTCTAAATTTAGTCACACCGCCATTCTTTGAATCGCTTGAATCGTTTTGAAAATAATTTGATCGTTTTCGTTCACTAATTCAATTAATTCTGAAGTACGATCTTCAAAATTGCGTCACATTTTCGAAAATCTTTCATATTGCCGTCATTGGACGCAGGTTTTCATGTCCTTGGAATGATTACTACAGTACTCGAAATTTTCTTGGCCTTCTGCCAATTGAAACGACAAACGAACAACCATAACAACTGGCAGCGACCATCAGTCGAACAAACGACAAAAATTGTAGTTGCAAGCAGTCCAACGAAAATTCAGCGTGACGTCGAAAAAGCAACGACTTGATTTACTCTTTCGTTCTTCAAATGACGAATTTTACACGCGAATTAATTCATCTAATAACGTTCATGTAATTTTCGTGGCCGATCGGATATTTCTGCATGAAACGAATGTGGATAGAGTGTCAGCCTTGTCGACTTTATCCAGCTGGTATTCCGTGTATAATATTCGCGGTCAGCGATAAATCTACTCTTGCCGTCTATCAAACGCTCTCCTTGGATATACCTTCTATCTAGCTGGTCTTGAACAATCCGCTTAGATAGCGATGCATCATGTTTTCATATCATCATCACCTGCCTCTTGGTCGGCTCTTACGAACTACGGTTTCCTCACGTCATGGTAATGATTAACTATTTTAAACTTGTGCCTAACAGAAAGAGAAATGCTCTCAGGCGACTGGCATTGGTTGTGTTCGCTCTTCTTTCGCTGCTGGCAGGAACAGGCGCGGCTTCCAAGGTCTTTGAGAATGCCTTCGACCGCTGGTCTTCGCAATACAAAATGTTTACCGAGAGCGACATGTTGAACACCCGCAAAGCTGCTCACGACATGTTCACTTTCGGCTACGATAACTACATGAAATACGCGTACCCCCTCGACGAATTGGACCCTATAAACTGCCTCGGCCGTGGACCAGATTACGCTAATCCGTATGTTTGTTCAAAAGGTGGTGTTTATGCTTCTGTTCGGCAGTGAGATGCATTAGCCTGAACAATTACCAAGAGAGATCTTATTTTTTTATTGGTAATTGCGCTTTTTATACCGCGTATCATCGCACTGCCATACGAAGCAAAAGTCCTGCCTAACTTTCTACAGTGCCAAGAAGATCACTTTCAGATCGAATATTAATATTAATGACGTTCTTGGCGACTATTCGCTGACTCTAGTCGACGTTTTGGACACGTTGGCCGTAAGTTCTATTGCAAACTCTGAAATGTCGATCAACATCTCGTCGACCTTTTAGATAATGCGAAACCGATCGGAATTTCACCGAGCTGTAAATCTTGTAATCGAAAACGTCTCGTTTGAAAAAGATATTACCGTCCAAGTGTTCGAGGCTACAATACGGTGAGTGCAGTTGAGAGCATCGATATGAGTTTAGTGTTCCGCGAAAGTAAAAACTAAATGTGCGGAATTTAACTTCAGTGGTTGTCACTAAGGGCAACTGCCAGACAAATTGGACTCCGCTCTTTTTACATATACTTTTGTGGCACTTGTTTTACTTGCCTCGAGCGCTTAATAGTCTTTTTCAGGGTTCTGGGTTCCTTGTTGTCCGCTCACTTGATTCTGACGGATCCGAATCGACTGTTAGGCGACTTCAGAATGGAGGGGTACAACAACGAGCTTCTGACAATGGCGCACGACTTGGCGGCTCGCCTTCTGCCTGCCTTCGAGAACACTCGCACTGGTCAGTTCAACATTTCTATTGTAGTGCTCGGGGACGGCTAAGATCGAATTTTTTTGCTCAGCGCTGTACCAAAAAGGGTATTAAAAAGGAGTGCCGTCGTTTTTTGATGTCAAAGAGGCGTTTCTAGTCCTTTATTTCTTTAATAATCTGGTATTAGTTCGACCATGCTTTTACTAGTAACTTGTTTTGATTCTGCCTCATTGTGCCATTGAACTGTTCTAATCCTTATGTTCGTCGTCGCCTCGATTTATTCCATTGATTTCAGGACTACCACATCCTCGGGTGAACCTGATGTACGGCGTGCCGTGGAACACCGTGAACGAGACGTGTACAGCGGGCGCGGGCTCTCTCCTGCTCGAGTTTGGCGTACTGTCTCGCCTGCTTGGCGACCCCACGTTCGAAGGTCTCGCTCGACGAACCAATCAGCGTCTGTGGAGTTTGCGCGATAAAGATACGGGATTACTGGGTAAGTTATCGGGGCTGCCGCGAGAATACGCGACGGGAAGTAGTTCGCGGCCATTATCAAATGTTTTCTGGCTAGCAAAGCTTTTTGCGAAGCAACTGCGAGCAGTATTCGCGTACTATTTTCCATCGCAGATTATTTCGGTGGTGCTTGTTTGTTGCTGCCGACGCGCGCGAATAGCGATAATCGTCCATTCTTCAGGCACTGTGGTTAACATTCAAACGGGCGAATGGCAAGGGTTGTCGAGCGGGCTCGGCGCCGGAGTCGACTCCTTCTACGAGTATTTGCTCAAAGCGTACATCTTGTTCGGCGATGAAAATGATTATCGCATGTTCAACGAGTCCCACTCGCTCATATGGGAGCATTTGCGCAGAGGGTATGTCAATCAGCTGCCAAGGCGGAGGGTGTTTTTTTGTATTTAAGCTGAAGTCATAGCGAGTTTTTCTGAACAATCGCCTTCTCCGAGGGTCTGTTTAATAAGACTGTTGAAAATTGAATCTCAGTTCTCAATTTTGAACAGTTTTATGAAATAGGCTCAGGGTGGTTTCTTTACTTTTCAGTACAACAGTTCCCGGCCCAATGAAATATTCTGAGGATTTGTAGAATTATGCCAAGCGGAAGCTATAGTTGTTTCTCCCATCTCATGCTCCAGTTGTTGGGAAGGGGCGTTGAATGAAATGAAAAAGTAATTAGTTGGGGACGGTCTAGTAAAACACTTCTGTATTAGATGAAATGCCAACGTATTTTTATTACGCGATATGAAACCGACTCAAGAAGCCGCGTATATTAATTAAAGGTGTGCTTAGGAGACAGACTTAAACGTAGGATTTAAAAAAAACTTATGGCGAAGTACGCGACGAGGAAGCAATCGAATGTCTTTCTTCATTGCATACATTGCAGGAGGGTGCATTGCAACGCGGGCATAGGGGACCCGCCGTTATACGTGAACGTCCATATGCGCGATGGAACGACAGCGAATACGTGGATCGACGCGCTGCAGGCGAGCTTCCCGGGTGTTCTCATTTTGAATGGAGATTTGGACGAAGCAATCTGTCAGCACGCGCTGTACTACTCCATCTGGAAGAAGTACGGCGCCATCCCCGAGCGCTTCAACTGGCATCTCAAGTTGGTTTTATTCTTTTTATTGCGTTTAAGCGAACTGAGAGGGGCGTAAAGTACCGCGATTTATTTTCATCGCGAAAATTTGTCCTTTACACTCTTGAAATTATTATGCTTTCCTATTGACCTACTCGCGTGTTAATTTCCCAGTATTTAAGCTATGCAAAAATTGTCTATTCTTTGTTGCAGGCATATAACATTAGGCAAAATTATTTCATGATCTTTGCGGGCTTTTTTCTACCACGAAAATAAAGTGCAGAACTTTCTTTTTGCTTCAAACTCCGGCGCATGTGTATCCCCTTTGAGAGAAATCAGTCATCCTCGCTGAGGGAATGAATCACACATTGTTGTCAGTTACTCATCGCAAGACTCCATATGATTTCCTTATTACTATATTTAATGATCCCCAGTCAGTCAGCTGTATTCAACTGCATTTCCAGTCAGCTTGTCATGCACCACTGACACCTTTCAGTTCATTTTCTATAGCTGTGAGTCAATAGAGTCTGCCTAGTAACACAACGCGATGACTACTCGGCTCTGGCTCCCCATCGATACGCGTGGTTGCGCCTGTAATCAACAGGCAACTCAAATTATAAAAGCCTAAACTGTGAACTATCACGTATACTGCTGCTATGACGACCAACTTTCAATTGCATTTGCGTAGTCCGCTAATCGCATGGGTAAATATCGCATGCATGGGGGAGATTCACATGGCGGCAGCATTGAGGTTCTATTCAATACATTTGAAATCATTTTTACAGGGCGCCGGACGTGACATTTTATCCGTTGCGACCGGAATTCGCTGAAAGTACATATCTGCTGTACATGAGTACACGCAATCCGTTCTACTTGCACGTCGGGCGCGAGATTATCGCATCGCTGAATGAACACGCGCGCGTCTCTTGTGGCTACGCCACCGTTCATGACGTCCACGACAAGACCTTGGAAGACCGCATGGAGTCCTTCTTCCTCAGTGAGACGTGCAAGTATCTCTTCCTGGTAAGAGCATTGCTATTTTAGGGTCA
>NIUQ01001722.1:0-27812 GCA_002796945.1 Plectus sambesii
ACAAATCACTAATCTTTTCTTCAATGGCTCCTGTTTGGGTGAACGCCAAAATGCATGGCTGCGTCAGCCTTTTCTCCTTTTTTAAAGCTTCGAGGGCTGCGAACATTGAGCTTCTAGCCTAAAAATTTGAAAGATAAGATTTAAGATAAGTAAGGTTTTAAAGAAAACTTACATTTTGCGTTTTAAGCGTCTGCTTCCTAAGCTGCTGTTCATCGCGGTTCTCAGTTATCTCATACGGCGGTTGCGGCGGAGGGACATTTTTTGTCTTTTTTCATTGCAGATGTACTCCCAACGTGTTTTAGCGCCTATTTGCGCATGCAAAAACCAGGAAGCCTCGGTAATATCTATTTCCGTACCCATTTCCATGCCACAAAAAGACATTTTGCGCACTGCATTGAAACTAAAGTTAATTTCGAATACAAGAATATCATTTTTATACGGAATAAAAATAAAAACCTGCCATAGAAACGAGGCCGAGCGCTCCGCGCTCAGCTAATTAATGTTTCAATAGCAGCAATACATGGACATTTAATTCTAATAATATAGAAATTAAAAAAAAGCTGGATTTTGACGACAGTAACATATAATACAATTGCTAAATTTACTAAAATGTACAATTTTAATATAACTGAACTGAGTATTCAAATGTCGAGGTTCATAGAGGTGGACGATGACAGCTTGAGCACAAATTCAATGATAATAATTTCGATGGCTTTCCTCTGATCTTCTTTTAGCTCAAATTATCTTTGAATACAGTGAAACCCGGATAAGTGCACATCGATCCGGCATAAAAATTTTGTGCACTTATCCGGGTTGTGCAGTTATCCGGGTTTTGCCTAAGTGCATAGTTCCTGACCTGGTTTTTGCTCAAATCCTTGAAATAGCTAAAGTTGTTTATTTTTATTGCATTTTCTCTTAATAAAGACACTTTCCAAAGCAGATAGAACATATTCCACATCAAGAAGAATTTTTTTTTATAAATCTGTCTAGAAAAATAGTCCTCATTGACATGGAAAGCGTCTCTGTTACAGCGGAAATGGTATATGAAACACTTCTTGCCATTATACACAGCTTCAAGATAAACAAGGTTGAAAGGCGTTTTGATTAACATATCCTTTTTTTGTTTTGTTTTGTTTTGTTGCACCATACATCATATGGGCATATTTTTATGTGACATTTGGGTGGGGTCACGCCCGTGTGCACTTATCCGGGTACAATTGCATACAGAAGTTGCACACGGGGCTTGCAAAACATGTTCACTTATCCGGGTTTCACTGTACAGTAGAAACCGGATATAAGAGAATGCAGGGGAAGTGAAAAAAATTCTCTTATATCCGGTTTTCTCTTATATCCGGCTTCTCTTATGTGTTGTAGCATATGACTGACTGAGCACGGGAGTTCAGAAAAATTCTCTTATATCCGGTTTTCTCTTATATCCGATTCTCTTATATCCGGTTTCAACTGTATATGGACTCTGAACCTATGGAAACCTAGGAGGACAATGCAGTTTACCGCGCTCTGTTTGCCAGGTTGGGTAAAACAGATTGCAGCTATGTAAACATCCGTTGCAACTGAAATTATGGCCGCACGTTGGACGCAGCACGTCGCAGCATTATAATCGCCGATTTACGGGGGAAGTCCTAGCATGAGTTGGAAATGAAATTTAGCCCTTCATTTTAGTGTCGAAAGGATGTTGTACCTCAGTGGGCCGTCGCATACCTGACACCGGGGGATTCTGGGAGTTATTCTGGGCCTTGTGGATGTGAGCTGGAGCTCCTAACCACTAGGCCATTACGGAACCGTATTAAGATGCACAAAAAGCCGCTCATAAAGTGATTAACCATGGAAAGATTTTCGTATTGCGGATTCATGATGTTTCTCATCATTCATTACTGTGACTGTATCCAACAATAATGGCGGTCGATGGTATGCGAAGGATAGCTGGATCGACAAAAAACTGGAAATCACCTATAGCAGTATCGTCGAAGCATTATCTGCGTCTACGATTCCCTTAAGCTGTACATAATGCAGTTAGCCGGATATGCTAATTATTTTGCTGCTTAATTGTTACATGCCTTGACATTGTCAAAAGTTCTTACATCGTACTTCCTGTGTTTGATGAACAGTGTAAACAACAATGAACAATGAAAAGAGCGCCAAGACCCTACGAAATTTTCGTTCAACGTTTGGACGCTTGTGAAATCAAACGAAAATAATAAGCGCATTCGTTTGCGCTAGGCCGCATACAGTTGACATGATAATAGCATTTGTCACTTTGCGTTGGTGAATAGTTATTTGTAATGGAGGAAAGTCAGGAATAGAGTAAGGAGCGCCTGTGAATAAGAATAGCTTCAAGATAACAAGCGCGGTCAAGGCATAGGCGCCTTCGAAACTACGTTTCTGCATTTTCTCTAAGAATGTCAAGCGAGTGAGACGCGCAATTATTATTTATCTCTGTCAGTTATAAAATTAATAGTATTTAACGGCCGCCAATTAAATTTCAGCACGACAAACTCCAACAATTCATTTGCGTTCGTCTAAAAAATAAGTACTTTGGTAATTTGAATAAGACACGATCAGCGGAGAGATATAAGTTGCACTCGGTTTAGTGACGAAGATTCCTTCGCGTTCTTCTATTTCAAATTGCTTGTCGCTATCTGTCCCTATAGTTCGTGAGATGTTCAGTGATGGATGCGACAATTTTAAAATTCATCCTTGACTTGCCACGTTTAATACAAGGCAATGCTCGAGTGCATTTATTATAGCTGACGGTAGTCTGCGTGTAGTCGAAGTTTTCATCGAGAGGATCGTAGAGATATTCTCACCGCAACGAAACAATTTTCATTCTTATAACTGCATTTTCATATTTTTTGTACAGTAACGATTCATCTTTTTGATCGCAATGGGGTTCAGTTACGACATGAAAATGCTTACGAGATTTCATCCGTAAGGAAGTAAGTATATTGTTAACAAAAGGGAATTCGCACCAGACATGTAGACCGCTTCAGCACGCAGAAAGTTAACTCAAAGTCACTCTGGCCAGAAATGTTACTCTCCACACGCTTACAAAACCCTTAAATATCGTATACTTACGCCTGCTTCTCACCAATGAAAATCAAGTTGTTCAGTATTCTGTAAGCTCTACATGAAAAACATTTTTAACGGGCGGCCGGTCAAAATTAGTTTTCGGAATATTTACCGGCGATGAAATGTGGATCTGCAACTATAAACCAGAGACGAAGCAACAGTCGACCGTTTGGATGTTTGAAGAGGCCTTTGAAATGTACAGTTCGAAGCGCTGGCAAGCGAATGGTTGCAATTTTTTCAGTCAGCAGGGTATGGTGGCAGCTATTCTACTGGGGAAACCTAGAACAGTGAATCCAGGCTGGTATTGTAAAGTAGGACAGCTGGCGGTGTTCAAACAGCTGCAGAGAACGCGGCCGAAGACTGACATTGCAGGATTTTTCTGCACCGTGACAATGGGCCCGCCACATGACGACTCAAAAAATCGACTTTTTTGCACGAGACTATCATGCAATCGCTCGCCCACCTTACAGCCTCGACATGGCCCTTTATGGCTTCTTATATCAGCGAGCCAAAAAGCGGCTGCAGCATTTCAAAAATGAAAACGCCGCCGTTTTTGCGCTAAACGATATGTTAACAGCGATTCCGAAAACGTATTATTCTCCCTGCTTCCGTGATTAGTATGATTTCGTATTTCGAAGACTTTAGTTAGTAATAATATGCAACAGCAGAAAGTGGCACCATCCAAAAATGCAGTTCCAGCTTCTTGGAACCGAACCAAAATTGGACCGTTGGAAAACAAAATGATTGTTATTGAATCGCACATTATATTTAAAGTTACAGATGACATTAGATTTTGGGTTGCTCAGCGCCAGATAATTGCTGACTAAATTCAGGTCAGTATATTAAACCGGATATTTTTCAAATCTCATATCTCATTGAAACGAAATAAAAAATTACAAAACAGCGAAAATTTCGTTTTTTCTCTTCACTGTTCAATTTTTTTACTTTCTTGATCAATGAACCAGTTAGTTTTGCTTTCGTTCAATTGTCAAATTTTAAAACCTTAGAACTCTGCACATAAAAGCAAGCAATGAAATCAATAGGATCGTCAATTATACTAAGCCATGGTTATACTTTCTTTGACCCATTCATACTTCCCGCCAGTGTATTTTGTTCGCATCTGTTTTCAGTTCTGGTAATGGACGATTGTACCAGAGCAGCGACAGTGAGACTGCGTAGATACTCCTCGACGATGTGAGAGCTGCACTCGGACGATCAACACGTGTAAAAATTCACGGAATAGCAGTAATAAGGCGTGACTCGAAGTAAAAGAGAGCATTTTTGTCAAAATTATTCGAAATAAAATGACTTAAGTGCAGCACTGGTATATACTGGGCCATCTCGAGATTTCTTGAAAATCGTTTTGAAGAAATTTTTTGATTGAACGAAGAGTCGAAAGGAAACTAATAGTGGTCTAAGCGTCGTGAAAGCAGAAGAAAATATGGGTCTTTGCAAGTGTCCACGGAAGAAAGTGACCAATTTATTCTGCTTCGAACACCGTGTCAACGTCTGCGAGCACTGTCTCGTCGAAAAGCATGAAACGGTAGAATATTTTTTGCAATAAAAGTTCAGGTTGATTGTAAACTGCGTCCCTTGTAGACAGTAGATTGTTCCAATCAAACAACTGCTTTGTTGTAGTCTTAAGGATACAAGTCCAACTGTATATTGAACGAATAGTTCTACAATGTGGCTTATTAATTTATTGCTACCTTTGTTTGGGATAAGGACTTAATGAAACGAAATATTGAGATTAAACTTTTATTACATATGATTTTACTTCCTTGAACATTTGATGTATTAAAGCATAATAGTCTATGTTTTTAATCTCTAGCTTGCTCACTTCCCTTTTTTATAAGCTAACACGAAGTTGCATAATTTTTCGATTAAACTAAATGTAAATAAAGTCAGTTCGCTTAAATATAACGCTCTATTTTTGCGTTCATTGCAATGTATTCGCACTTCTTTTGGCGCTTTTCCAATGAAATTTACATCTCCAAATGCTAAGTAAAACGGCGATTTAGTTAAGAGTAATTATATTATCGTGATGCTCTTTAAATGCGAGATTTATACACTCCTTAAATAAGTTCAGTTGAACATAAGTGAAATACTAATATGAAGAATCCTTTACAATCATCCGATAAATAAACATAAATTTCTGTTTATATATAAGTTCATAACTTTGGTTTCCATTTCAGTGTGTAGTGCAGAGTTACTTGGCATGGCTTCAAGACAGCGACTTTGACGCTTCCTGTCCACTTTGCTCACAGCCGCTCAGCAACGCTGAAGTTGTTCGCCTTCAGTGCTACCGTATGTTTTTTTATGCAATATTGATTTAATTTTTTATTGACAATCGGTTTAAACCTGTTGCCTATCCTTGAACTCGGCGAAGCAAAAACGCCGGCCTGCCACCGAGACACGGTTCGACAAAATATCAGACAATATTATAACATAGAACATAAATCGGTATTGTATGGTTTTTATTATAGTATGTACAGCCCCGATCTCGTCACATTACCGTCCAGTTAACTTTTTAGAGGAATTCAGTTCGATATAATGACTGCACTCAAAATATTTGACATCCTCTTAGTACACTCCTGGTTCGCAATTTATTCTACTTTTCTGGTACAATTCATACATAGTGCTCATTTATAAGAGAAAAATGGAATGAACATTATCTCGCCGAATGCATCATAAATACTGTCTAAGCCATATTTGTAATTCATCAATTATCGATCCATTGTTGAAGATTTGTGCCACTGGCACTGCTTGGACGAGTGGGCGAAACGGTTTCCAGCGAACACGGCACCGGCGGGTTTCCGCTGCCCCACCTGTCACGAACATATCTTCCCCAAGCCCAACCAGGTGTCGCCCGTCATCGACAAGCTCAGAACCGTCCTTAACCGAGCCAATTGGGCCAGAGCAGGCTTGGGATTGCCCTTGGTGAGCTGACTGTTTTTTATTTTTTCATGTTTGGTTAAGAAGAAAGGCTGTTGAATATATCATTTTCACTTCAGTACAGATACATTCCATTTCAGAGAGTGTTTTTATAGTTATTCGATTCGAAAAACGTCCTTACTAATGTGGAAATGGTGTATATACAAATTGACCGATTGCTACTCGGCAGAAGTCAGAAAGTAGCCAGTGGTCATTTGTAATAGTAAAGTGATACATTTGAGGTTCTGAGTGGTCAAAAATTTCGGACGCAAGGCCGACTTGAACTGTCGGATAGCGCGAATCGGGCCAAAAGGATACTTTTGCCCTTCATTCCAATCAATGACGCTCGTCGATCATTGAAATTATTACGTCTCTTTTTCAGCTGCCCGAACTGGACGCCGCAGCGGCCGTTCATTCGCAGTCGGACAGCAACCGGGCGGGTGGGCGAGCGGTTGTTGAGAATGGATCGGTCCATTCCAAACAGCAGTCGANACTGGACGCCGCAGCGGCCGTTCATTCGCAGTCGGACAGCAACCGGGCGGGTGGGCGAGCGGTTGTTGAGAATGGATCGGTCCATTCCAAACAGCAGACGACTGTGAGCGTCGATGAACCGTATGGAGGTGGTCTACAGGAATCGTTCACCACTGGTTTGTTTGTTTATTGATTTTATAGTCTGAATCATTTTGGCTCTGCTGAATTTATTGTCACACTGGGTCGAAATATATATCATTTTGTCAAATGTAAAAAAATAGGAAATAGCTTTTCGATAGCCAAGTCTTTGAGATATTTGATTATTTTTTCAATTGCACATTTTGTCTTGTTAAAAGAGGCAATTTGATATTAATTGAACGAATTTCTCTCACTAACCCGTCGTAAGTATGCTACGGTCTTGTCACTTACGAGTCTATCATTTAATATTATAATTTGAGATACTTTTGAATATATAAATTGGACATTAATTATGAGAAATCATACATACTCAAACATATCAACCCATTAAATTGCTTTTTAAACGTGTCAATTTCAGCTCGTAAACCGGCTTATACCGCACATGATGACTACGGTTCGAATGCTGCGCTTCTAAAGCAGTCGCCAGAGTCTCGAGACGAAGACTTGCCTGAAAACAAGTATAAACGGCGTTCGGCTGTAGAATGGCTGCGACGATGGCTGCGGTAAGCGTTTATAGTCGTAATTTCTTATTCGATAAAAGGAAAATGAAATACTGGTCCCGTAGAGATAAAGATTAATGGTGTGAATATCGCAGCGAACGTGCTCAGTTTAGTGTTCATTACTAAGCGTGCTACACTGTTCCCTGCGGCTCTTAATAACTGATTTAGAAACTATGACAATGGGCCGGTTCCATAATGGTTTCTTAAAGTTGACTAATTCATAGCGATACTCAGCGCTATGCTTCATGATGCGCTTAACTAATGCATAACTTAAGAACGATTTAGGACACGATTGTGGAACCGACTCAGTGACTTTCTTTGCAGATCACGCTCACTGGGAGGACGAACAGGCGGGGATCCGCTGCGCAGCTATAAGCGGACGTTTTTCCTGCTGCTCATCGCGATCATCGGCCTGATGACGCTGATCACCATTCTCACTCGCGTCGTGCACGACCCCGGCGCCAGCGATCCTCTCTTAGACCCTCTCAACAACCCCAACATTCGTGTTAATCCTGTTGGTGGTAATGAGGATTCCATGATGGAGCACTGATGACGTCATTGATGTCATGGTGTACTGATGAGATGAAAGTGTTGTCTCGGTGGAAGNATGACGTCATGGTGTACTGATGACGTCATGGTGTACTGATGACGTCATGGTGTACTGATGACGTCATGGTGTACTGATGACGTCATGGTGTACTGATGAGATGAAAGTGTTGTCTCGGTGGAAGTTTTCTTAATATACCAAGGTCATTGGAGAGTTACTCAGAACTAATTCGATAAATAACAAGTTCAAAAATAATAATTTAAGCCGATGAGGATATGGGAATAGTTTCCCGAGACAACGCTGGAGATAGGCATCTAATTACTTCCGACTAAAATGATCCTGCGTCGCTTGGCCGCGCGCCAACGCATTTGATATTTCTGANACGCTGGAGATAGGCATCTAATTACTTCCGACTAAAATGATCCTGCGTCGCTTGGCCGCGCGCCAACGCATTTGATATTTCTGACGCGCGATCACTTTTTGTCAAGAAGTATGTAGGCGCCCTAGAAGAGGTATGATGGAATGATTTTCGGTTGGAAGAGATGATGGTGGCCCTTTCCCGATGAACTCTATTGTGATGAGCACCTTTGAAATATGGGACAAAGGCTTACCCGACGCTGTTTGAGAAATGAAGGGCGAAATTTCTTCTCATCGCAGTCGCGTTCAGTTCGTACGTTCTGAGAGTCACTTCACATCGTTTAATCGAAATTTTCACATGTATTATAATCAAAAAGGATTCAAACATCGATTTATCGCTCATTCTATAGTATGTTATGAATCATATTATCCTGTTTGATTGATAAATTCCTTCTCTTTCGGCTCAATTTCGAAGGTGTTCATCTCTTCCCCATCGGTGTCCGTTCCCCATCAATGTACGCTTGTGCATCTGTGATCGACGCGATGTTTCTGCCGGCGATATGTTTCTTTTTGGATTTTCGGCTGGCTGATTGCCAATTTTTAACAGATTTGGAGTCCAAGTATAATATATCTGATGCTATTTGAATTCGTGGTAAATTATCAAATTAAAGACTCCCAGAGGTAAAAAAAGCCGCCGAAAATATCAATCTATCTCCGCAAAACTGCTGTATCAAAAACCTGTTTGGTTTGGTTGTTTGTGCGAAAAACGCAGTTTTTCGAGGTTGCTGTTTTGTTGAATGTGTGGAATGGGTTTCATTATTAATTTAACTGTGTGACATTATGGATTTACTCGTGTTATTGTATTGGTTTTGGTTCCAAAATATATATATTGGTTTACTTTGAAACGATGCATATTTCTGGTTCGCAAAGTAAAACCTATTTTTCAAACGTCGAGTCTTTCAGTTGTGATGTGAAGCGTTGCAACTACGCTAATTGATATCTCTTGTTGAAAGCTGAATGTGTACATAACTTGCTATCGATGCTCAAGTGGTTACGTTATTTTTGAAGAATAACTACTAATTTTATGACTCAGTGGTTTAGTCAAGGATTGATGAAAGTTCTGGCCTTAACTATTTTCAAAAAATCTGAAATTGTAATGAATCAAAATTAAAAGCTCTTCTTGCTATCTCTACATATGCCGTTAAAAATTGTTAATATTTTAAATTCAGTTTCTTTCTCAGATGAATGAGATCGTTGAAAATATCAGTCTGTCGTTCCTGTTTAAAAGAATCATTTTAGCGACCTATCTGCCAATTTTGAATCACGCGCATCTCGAAGCGAAGATGTATCGCGTCCCGCAGCTGACGCGGCTGGCGACGACCGGTGCACGGATAGTGACGTCATCGGCGAGAGGTCAGCAGACGGCGGCCGCGCCCGAGAAGATCGAGGTGTTCATCGATGGCAAGAAGGTGCTCGTCGAGCCGGGCATGACCATCCTTCAGGTACGACTCTAATTTAAGTCTCGTTGTTTGACTCTTAGCTTTTTCAGTTTTCACTCGTAATTAGAATATTTTCTCTTGGGGGCAATCCTGGACTTTTAGAAATGTTTCACGAAAGTGTAAAATGTGGGGAGTTCAAAATGACTGGAACTTTCCTGCAGTGATTAATATATGTATTGTACTCCGCCTATTTTACTTCTACTTCCATGCAGTATACTCCTGGCGTGTTACTCTCGCTTTTAACTCAATATCGAATTTTAATCCGGCTATTTTTTCAACCCTGAACCCTTTATAAATCAAATATATGCAGTACTTTTTAAACGAGAATGTTCGTACAGCCTTGACTAGTGAATGACTAAGTTCCTTTTTCAGGCTTGCGCTCTGGTAGGAGTCGATATTCCGAGATTTTGCTATCATGATCGGCTGTCTATTGCCGGCAATTGTCGCATGTGCCTCGTTGAGGTCGAAAAGTCCATCAAGGTCAGTTCTATTTGATACTATCAAATAATTATATATAATCAAGCTTCTTTAATTTCGAGGTTTTTTCCTTAAAGTATCCTGTCACGTTTTCCGCATTTCACATATTTCATGTTTCTTAATTACTTTGCGAATATCTGATTACACTTCCACATTCATAATTTACATTAGTTTCGTGAAATTAGACTCAGAGATCATAAAGGCAGACTTGATAGTCAATTTTCCTTTTCAGCCAGTAGCGTCGTGCGCTATGCCGGTGATGAAGGGAATGCGCGTGAAGACCGACTCGCCGCTCACCAAGAAGGCTCGAGAAGGCGTCATGGAATTCCTTCTCGTCAACCACCCCCTCGATTGCCCCATCTGCGATCAGGTTAGTGTCTATTCCTGAATTTGAAGTGACTCTAACTTTTCAGTATTTAAACAATATTTTATGGAACTTTATAAACATCTTCACATTATACCTTTCTATAGTTTGAGGATCAGTTTTCAACCTTTTCAGGGTGGTGAGTGCGATCTTCAAGATCAGTCTATGGGATTTGGCAGCGACCGTGGTCGTCATCAGAATCAATACGATGGCAAGCGGTATGTCTGAATTTTGGGCCATCTATATGTACCGCTGATCCTGACGTTGAACTGCCAAATTTTTAAAAATAAGAGAGAAGTTGCGAATGAGAAATTTGAATTTTAGCGCGAATTATTGTAGTTTTTCAAGGCAATGTTATTTGAGGAGCTTGTAATACAATCAAGAATGCATTATTAACTCTTTTGCATAACAAAATTCGATGAATATTGGATTGATAGCATAATTTTTTACTACAATAAAGCATCTCATAGGAAACACGTTGCTGTGCTTCATAAGAAGTTATTACAGAACTTATGAACAGCATAAGATAAAAATATGTTACCAATCGACAGTTTCTGTTTTTAGCGCTGTTGAGGACAAGAATATGGGGCCGCTCGTGAAGACAAGTATGAATCGCTGCATTCAGTGCACTCGCTGCATCCGATTTGCCAACGAAGTAGGCTATTTTCTTTCTTCTCCTTAACCTCTGTCTGTACACCGATTTCAAAATTAGTCATTAATTGATGGGTAGGTGGCATACGATGAAATTTTAAAGGCTTATTGTTTTAGTCAATGTAAGGGCTTGCATATATCTCTGTTTTATGCAGAAAATAATGGTTGATTCACTCTATGCTTGTGTGGAACAATATTTTGCTTGCAATACTGATATGCGCAGACCCAAAGTGATCTACTTTCGTGTGGAGGCATGACCCAAATGAAATCTTCATAGATACAGCATTTATTCTATTATAGAACCAGAACATTTCCTCATAATCTTAAAATAACAGACTTTTCTGACGGGTAATTCAACAGGGTTAGTGCAGGGCGCATTAGTTCTTTCTGTATCCTACATCCGCGCTCGTGATCACCTTCATTAAAAGTTAATTGTAGGTTGCCGGCGTTCCCGACCTGGGTAGCACGGGCAGAGGCAATGATATGCAGATCGGCACGTACGTCGACAAGTTTTTCGCTTCCGAACTGTCCGGCAACGTCATCGACCTCTGCCCGGTCGGCGCGCTCACCAACAAGCCCTACAGGTGCGTATATAAACGAGTGTGACTGTATGTCTCATGTAAATTGTGAAGGCGTTCAAAGAGTTTTATGAATTTTAATATTGCTTGCTCGTGTTGGCGGCCATATATTCGGCCTTTTTATAAAGATAATCAACAGAGCTGGAGGTAGACAATTGTGAAGAAACTGTTTGAGTGCCCCTTGTATATTTGCGACGACTTATCGCATTATACTTTAACATTTTTAGTGAAGGGAAATTATTCAACGATCAGTACTGTTATCGTTGGTTCATTTAATATGGAAAGCAAACTTTGCATGTCTAGAGATTATGTACAACCATAGATGCGTGCAAAGTCGCGCCTGAAATTTCTCGTGGTGATACCAAAACTTGAATTTAAATCCGACTCATTTTTAAATTTTGGATGAGGATTGGTTAATTGTATTTTATATTATGATGTATCTTTTTTAGTTTTATGGCGCGACCGTGGGAGACGCGGAAGACAGAATCGGTGGATGTTATGGACGCTCTCGGATCGAACATTGTCATCTCGCACAGAACCGGTGAAGTCATGCGCATCATTCCCCGTATGAACGATGTAAGTCCGCATACCATACGTCCCTACGATGTGATCGTATACCAAAAATCCATTCGTTGCAGGACGTAAACGAGGAGTGGATCAGCGATAAGACGCGCTTCGTGACGGACGGTCTGAAGCGACAGCGTCTCCTTGCGCCCATGATCAAGGAAGGCGGACAGCTGAAGTAAGCGTACCTTTCAAAACTTAATTTTACGAATTTCTGCTATGGTTGAGTATTGTTTCAGACAAGTCGATTGGGAGGAGGCGTTGTACGTCGTGGCGCGCAAGTTGCGACAGACGCCCGCAGATCAGATCGCTGGCGTCGCCGGTGGACTCGTCGATACTGGTCAGTTTCTTATGATTAGGCTTAGGAGACGCTAATACGGAAGCTTACTTTTATGTATGTAAAGTATAGATGTGCTCCCTTTTTTAGTAGTTTAGACTTTGGCGTGGTAAATGCTTCATGCGGTGCCTTTCTTTTCTACATTAATACTAAAATTGCACCCCTTTAAAGTAGCTAGTTATAACAGTTGGGTATAAGATTATCAATGCTCTTGAGAGTAATTGAATTATGTCGCACATTACGATCATGATTCTCATGCAGCTCTGCTAAAATTTATATGCGCAGAATGTTTCCATACTTCAAGCATTATCACCCGTTAATATTTATTGTTAAAAATTGTAATAAATGTCTTTTTCAGAGGCTCTAGTCGCTTTGAAGGACTTGCTGAATCGGTTCAATTGTGAGAATTTGTACACTGAAGAGTCGTTCCCAACGGTCAACGGCGGAGGCATCGATCTACGGTACGTTTGAAAACTTTGACCAAAAACTTTCGGATCTCCGGCGTTTGAATTTAACGTTTGTGATTCCGAAAAGTTCATACCTTTGTGTTATAATATTGGGCTATAACAGAAGTAATGTTTTTTCCATATCGGAAACAAGTTATACAAAATTTGAAGCTTTTGTCAACAACATAATCACATACTTTTTCAATTACATAGACCTATCTTTGTGCCTATTGTTCAATGTCCTACTTGTAGTAGGCGGAAAAAACGATATTACGATTGGTATTAATTGAGATATAGCTTTTAAAATGAAATATATTTACTCTGTTTGACATTGTGCCAAATAGATTAAAGGATTAGCAAAGAAACGACGCCAAGGAAATCAGCTTTATGACTCTTTCCTTTTTCAGAACGAATTACATCATGAACGACCGAATTATGGGTGTGGAAGACAGCGATGCCCTTCTACTGATTGGAACGAACCCGCGCTATGAGGCTCCCGTCTTCAATGCTCGTATCCGCAAGAGGTATGCTAATCTCTATATCATAGCGAAAATTGGCAGCATATAGCGAATAATTATGTTAAAAGACTGCTTTTTTAATGACCAAAGCTTGGTTCATCGCTCTCTTTTCGAGACACAGTATTTAAATGACTCCTTATCATATTTCGGCGTTCCTAACGTATACTCTGATATTTGCGATACAGTTCAAATAATCTCACAAATATATTCTCTGTTCAGCTTCATTCATTACAATCTGGACGTCGGTTTGATCGGCTCGCCTGTTGACTTGACGTATGATTACGATCATGTGGGAACGAACGCAAAGGCCCTCGACGATTTGCTGGCTGGCAAAGGATCATTCGCTGAGGTTTGCCGACTTGATTATATCATTCTCTTCTTCAAGCGGATTCAAATTGAATAAAAACCGTTATTTAAAGGATGAAACAGTCGTATATTCCATTTTACCTTAATTAAGAACATTTTTCAAGTCAAAGGGATATTTTACACGCCAATGCATTATGTGAAAAATTCTCTTTAATACCAGGCACCATAGTTGGCAGTAAAGAGCTCACTTTTAAGTACAAAAGCACCGTTTTTCACCAAGAATGATAGTCGTTTATACGTTCTTAAAATGATAGAAAGTAGCGCTATCGACCTTCGAAGCAGTTCTTCTTATTCAATCTTTAATTTCTCGTTATTGATCGAATTATTTGATTATATAAAGTATTAATTTTCAGAAACTGAAGTCGGCCAAGAAGCCGATGGTGGTCGTCGGCGCGGGCGTCCTGCAGGGACCGCAGGGCGCTGCCCTCCTCGCCAAAGTCCACCAACTCGCCGATCAGCTGCGATCCAAGCAGTCTGACAGTACGTTTCGCTACTGCTCTCCTTTTTATTATTTAAATAAAGCTACTTTGTACGATTTTTGGGTATAAGTAGTTCTGCGGTGTTTCTACTAGTAGGAATCGTATATAATGCTCAGGTTTGGCTGAACCTGAAGTTTCGGCCTCCTTCATTTTCATAGGAGAAAAATGCGTTTATAGCGGTAATAGCTCATATCAGCATAAAAGAATTCCACTATACTTGTATACCGTATTTCTTCCAATAATCGCCCACCCTCTAATAATCGCCCCCCTCCAATAATCGCCCCCCCCCTGGCCTAGGTTGAAAAAATAATCGCCCACCCTCCAATAATCGCCCACCCCCCAACAATCATCCCCCTTCAGAGTCATAAAAATAATAAAAGTCTGTGCAGTGAAGGTCAAAACTGAACTCCCATTCACTTTCCACTACTAATACTGCTTTATCTCTTTATTTATGATAAATATTATATATGAAAGTTACGATTGTAAAAGATAGATGCCCTCTCTCTAACGAGCGCCTTCACTCAAACATCGGTCGAAATAATAATCGCCCATCCTCCAATAGTCGCCCACCCTCCAATAATCGCCCCCCTCAAGCCGGGGTTGAAATAATAATCGCCCAGGGCGATTATTGGAAGAAATACGGTATCTGTGTTGATTTCGAAAGAAAAATTATTAATGCTAACTTTTTTTCCCAAAATAGCGTTCGATTGCTCTCATTTGCACGCGTGTATTGTCACAGGTAGTTTACGGAGAGCCTAAATTTTTATGATAGTGATAGATATGTTTCTAATCGTCTTTAAAGTCTTCTGAAAATATGTTTTCTTGCTATATCTGCTAAATACTTAATACATATTCTTTTAATATGTTCCATATTTTCCAGTAAAATAAAACTTAATGGTTCTTTTCAGAGTCGTGGAAGGTGGTGAATGTTCTGCAGCGAGTCGCCGGTCAGGTGGCCGCGCTGGACATTGGCTACAAGCCGAGCGTTGAGGCACTCCGTGACGGCAAGAAATCCATCAAATTGCTCTTCTTACTCGGCGCCGATGAAGCGTCTGTGTCTCGACGCGATATTGGTAGCGACACCTTCGTCGTGTATCAGGGTGAGTCATTTAATTTAAGCAGTTATCACTGCACGATAGGAGGTTGGAATGGTTTTGCGTCTCTTTATCAAATCTGCTTGAATTATACTTGAAACCACGTGATGGAAGGCGAATTTTAGGGGTTCGAGTTTTTTATTAAATGGGATTTAGGCACGTAGAAACCAAGAAACGATTATCATTAATGCTAAAAATACGATATTTCCCCAGCCAAAAGTGAGCTCATCTTTGCCAACTACGGTGCTGGCTCGAATTTCTTGTTACTGATCGAAAAATATTGACTATAGTGCGCGCTTTGTAATTGGCTAGCGCTACAAAAGATCACTCTTGTTGACGCGATCCAGCAAATTTCCAGGTCACCATGGCGATGCGGGCGCAGAAATAGCAGACGTGATTCTGCCAGGTGCGGCATACACGGAGAAGGAGAGCACGTACGTGAACACGGAGGGTCGATCGCAGAAGACGTTGCCGGCCGTGCAACCGCCCGGCCTCGCTCGCGTCGATTGGAAGATTCTGCGCGCTCTCAGCGAGATCGCCGGCAAGGCGCTGCCCTACAGCTCCATTCAGGAAATGCGTCAACGACTCGCGCAGGTTGGAATGGTTTCCTTTTTTACGACGCTGTCTTTCATCCTGATTTTGTCCACCTTCGTATTCGATCTCTTCAGTTTGCCCCTTCTCCTAGGCTTATTAAGGCTCCTACTGATAGTAAAATCTTTTCAGGTTGCGCCGCATTTGACGCGATATGGAGAGGTGCAAGAGGCTAATTATCTGAAGCAGTCGATGGAATTAACCGAGGTATTTGTCATTTCTTACCGTATTCCTCTCGCCTTTTATTTTAAAAATGTTCTGTTAAGTGAACTTTTATAATTGTCCTTTTTAGTTTGGCTGAACGCAGAGTGGTAATGTGCATCCAATGAGCAAGTTTAGAATAACTAATTCTCATTGCATAATCATTATTGACTCACGACTCAAGTTAGCAATATATAAATTACATAGGAATTTCGAACGCGCGGGGGTACATCGGTCCGTGCCCATAAACAGCCTTGTCTTAACCTTATGTATGCAGTTTGAATAAATAAGAAAGTTCATTAGCGAAGTTAACGGAGTAAGTGAAGTAAATCGCTGCGAGACCCAAAATCAGCAGCAATAGATTTACCCGCCCATTTTGATTTTCTGTTCAAATGCATCTCCGCGTAATCAGTACCATATTACTAAGATCGATTAGCTATAGAAATAATTTTGTTGCAGAAGTCGTCGTCGGCGGTGAATGCTGAGTTGAAGCCGGCCCAGTTGGAGTTGGCCGACTTCTACATGACCAACTCGATTACGCGCGCTAGTCCCACCATGGCGGAGTGCGTTCGTGCCGCCCGCAAGCACCAGCAGAACCCCCACATTGAGCAACCGAAACGACACACAGCTGCCTCGGCCATGTGATTTGCTATTATTTTCCTTATTGTTTATCTTGAGCCGGATGCATTTTATCCACCGCAATGTCACTACTGAGATGGTTTAGGAGGTATTTTTGAAGGCGGATTCTTGTTTCGATCATTGCTTGAGAATATGAACCAAAAATCAAGCTCTTAATGCGTTAATTGGTTATTGGCCGGCAATATTTCATGTAGTATTGTTTAGTATGATTTAGTGTAAGGTCATTGCGGTGTCATAAAAATAGCTCCGGTCTCAGATGAACTGTAGTTCTTTTCTTCTCAACTTACAATTCTATACTGTAGCGCAAACTTTTGCTCTGTAGTTGTACAATTGTGTGCAACCACAATTTTTCTCTCTTTTTTGTACAGCTCGATTTGTTCTGTTTTGTCCGTTTCGATTGGATTGGATTTGGAATGGACTTAGAGAAGCGTATATTGTATGAAATATATTAGGCATTGCTGTTTTGTTTGTAATTTGCCCAGGACGTCAATGTAGCGAAAGATTGGCGTTGTTGTGATTAGCGTAACGATCGATAAAAAGCGATTGCTCAGACTTCTGTTGACTTTGGTTTTTGCGTCTTTTCTTCACCGACATCAGTCATGAGCCACAAGTCCCCGCGAACCCCCATTCATCGGTTCCACTACTGGCAAAATTTCTTCGTCAATAACTAGAGAATCAAGAATAGTTTTCGCAATGAAAATGTTCACGCACCAGACGCAAATGGCCTTGTCAAAACGCGAGAAATCATTAGCGAGGAAGTCGTGTAAAAGCGATTTTTTTCTAACTATTTTTCAATCCCGTATTTTTGCTGTTATAAGCGTAAATCAACGGGGTGTAAATAATATCGCTTTTATAGCTGTTTTAACTGAACAATCTTGGTCGGTGTCAGTCATAGCACAAGAACTTTTAGTCTACAGCAATGAGTGGCCAATTTCTTGTCTAATGTTCGCGAGATCACCCCCGGAAGGATTATAAAAACTGGCTCAGTGCACGCACGACACTTGTCCTGTTCCATCGGAAACTTGTGGTTTTCAAAATGGTTTATTGCGGGCTGCTTCTTACTTTGAATGGCATAAAAGCAGAATTGTTAAAACGTATTCCCCTAAATTAGGGTCATTAAGTATTTGCCAAAAATTTCTCCGAGCGCGGGGATTGTAAAAAACCAAAATTTACCAAAATCCGTTCAGTTTGTGCAAACTTATTTTCATTCAGAAGTCGAGGTATTATGTTGCGCACCTGGAACACTTTACGCATCGCTGCTATCGTCGGCTAAAGTCCTTAAAAGCCTTAAAATTTTTAGATTTTGAGGTTTCAAGGAGGATCGTTGTTTATTTCGATTTGAGAGCCAGTAGCCGATGTGTCGAAGACCGTCATACGACTCGCCGATATTTGCACTAAGTTGATAAAGTAAATAGTTGCAACCAAGCTAAGTAAACATTAATTCTGCTTTTGTCGGCACCGCTGGCAGTCAAGAGTATATTTGCTTTTCGACGTCGCTCTTACACTAGTGTGATGATCGCACGGTTATCCTGCGCGATGACACTCTAGTGGTCAAGTTTTTCTTGTAGCTGCAAAAAGGTTTTAGGAGGGTGTCGCTACCGGCTTCTCTCAAAAATAAAATCCTCCAGGCCCTCTGGTTGTTCCCTCCGAATCATAGCTGCGTGTTGCTTCACTAAACGTTCCAATCAACTCAAATTGCAAATTTTTTGCATTATAAATGATACATTTTTTCCTCTGCGATATTCGTAAAAATTTCTCCAAATAATACTTTGATTTATTTTCGAAGAAATGTCTATGAGAAAGCTGGTTAGTTAGTGACAAGTATCAGTTCAATGCACTTTGCTAGTATTCTTCACCCGTATATTTGTCTCTTTGGCTGACCGCTACTTCAATTAGAAGAGCGAACTTTGACAGCAGAAGCTTCAAGTCCCATTGCTTTTCCTTTAGACATGGTCGCTTTATTACCTAGAAGAGACGGAACATTGAAAATCAAAGGCAGGGTATGGAACGTTCAAATGCTTGGAGATGACAAAAGAGATGGGGGGAAAGATGAATCATGGAGAGACTCAGTTGATCTCAAGAATCCCAGGGAATCCAAAATGTCATGGAGAAAGCAGGGAAGCGTCGCCGGAAGCAGCGCGCAAGAGGAGACAGGAAGTGAAGCGAATGATGGCTGGGCGACACAAGACAAATTCTCGAATAGCCAAAATGGCTCAGAAGGTGGTGGAATCAAACGAGTGATGACACCATCGTCCGGGTGGAAAAAGCAGCACGCTTTTGCTGAGGAAGTAAGACAGGGTGAAACGTGGAAGAACAGAAATACATTTGGAGGTCCGATGGCGAATCATGGAGCCGTGGCAAAATTATCGTTTTGGAACCGAGAGACTACAAAAATAATTTTTATTACGGCCGGTGCTACCATTTTGTTTATCGGAGCTATTATTCTGCTCAAACTTGCAATTTCATGTTATCGCCGTCGCAGGATAGTGCAACGCGCTGCTTCATACCGGGATAACGATGCTCGCAAACGTAAGATTAGTAATTTTTGCGTCTTTCTTGGTCAGTTGTAAAGTTAAATTACGCTATTTCACTCTGTACTACCGACAGAATTTATTTTCATCATTACCATTGGAATATGGACAGTAAAATACGAAAGTGGAAGTAGTTTTATATTATCTTTCGAAAGCTCAGTAAAGGAGGAATAGGGTGAATGAGTGTTTTAAAATTGGATTATTATAGAAGTTCTCTGAGCCATGTTTTCACTTCAGCGCATTTTAAAAAACACAATTGAATGATTATAAATTAACTTCATGTTTTACCAAGTTGTACTGTAGAGATAGATACTGGAAAATAATTCTCCCTGAAATTTTTATTTGACAAAAAATATCGTAGTTTGAGTGACACTATGTCAGCCGTGAAGTTTCTTCTCCGAAAACATACATATCCATTTCAGCAGTTGCGCAAGTGAGGCGTTCTATTTCTACCCCGTCATCGTATCATCCAGCAGCTGCCACGAATAATCCTTCACGTCGTCATACTTTTCTTAATCAGCGATATTACGAGTTTGGCGGGGCTGATACTTTCGATTCACCGTTGCTGCAGCGCAAATTAACGGAGAGCAAGAGCTATGATATTCAAGTCCATCCATCGTGCGAAACTGACTTTTCACCATCGTATGATCACTCAGTTACGCAGAAGAACCATATTACTAAAAAATGTGATTCTGAAGTTGTTTCCGCGCCTTCGATCAATTCGTGCAGTGAACCAATCACATGACCATTGTTACGAATAATAACTTTTACGATGTTTGCGTTTTTCTCTCTCATAAATGTTCCGTGATTTGCATTGCTCCTATGCCTGAACTCTATAGATTCTAAGAAATGACGGTACGGAGATGAAGCAAGTTTTAGGGCGATATTGACAAAATCTTTGGCGTTATGTATCCCAAACTTGTCAAAAATAATCTTAGAACGGTGACGACTTCCTTAACATAATCGCAAGGAGCGAAATTCTCGCCGTTGGGGCGTTAGATAATTCATTGACAACGACGCCTTCAAATGATCAGTTGACGGTAGAGCGTTTAAAATGGCAGAAATCTTTGACAGTAAAGAAGACATACCTTCTTTTTCAATCTCAAATAAGTAACTACTGTTTCCTATGTATAGGTCCAGTTCGCGAAGTCTGCTGACAGTTTCAAGCGCTCTGGACGACAGAAATAAGTCTGGCAGAATATCGTGGTCGTTTATGTTCCAATAGCGCAGTTTTTCGTCGACTTTGAATCAATCTTTGAACCAGTCGCCGTCATAAAAGAGATAATCTAGACTATCATCTGAAATACTAAATCAAATTAACTCACAAACAAAATTTGCTATGCGAGTGAAATACAGCTAAGTTACTACGCTGTACTCGCTCGTGCTTTAGCAATAGCTATGCAAAGCCGAAACTCACCATAAAAACGTCCAACTCTCAGTTGTCGAAAGTAGATGGGCAAAGAATTCTTTGAGTACGAATCAAAGCCGGTGGCGAATGGTGGTCTATTGCGCGGTGCGAAGGAAAATGTCTTCTGCTTCTTGCACACTCCTACAGATTTCCACAAGCAATCCGATACTTCTCTCTCCAGTGGCATCTGACAGTTGAAATATAGCTCTCTAAGCGCCATAGAAAATAGTTTAATAATATACCAATCGAATCTCGCTCTACCACCCTTAAGTTCTAGCTATTTAACTTTGAAGGGGATGAGCTTTTCATTGCTGAACAAGTTAAAAACGGATAAGGTGTCATTGCACGCGGCATTATCAAAAAATGCTGTGGAGCTGAAATTGTTAAATTGACTGAAAATCCATGATAAAGCGGGCATAATATCATATTTATGCATGTAGTGTTCGCGTGCAGCAGCTGCTTTTTCTTTGCGAGAGAAATTGATGGTAATAAAGCAATGTAGGTGACGTTTGGTGCTGCTATTCGATGAGCATAATTCATTTTTGCAGACGACGTCGGAAGCTACTTCCTTCTTCAGCCGTTAACGAAATTATATCGGATGTATTAGCAAGTTGCAACGAGGCGGCAAAGCACATGACTCGAGTTAGATTCGATTTACGACGGTCACAAAGGCACTGGAGCATTTCAGGACGAGATCGTCAATTTAAACAGTTCTTTCACATTTTGGAACAGCAGCATTATCATATTTCGGGTTATTAGTAGCATTAGAGGTGTTATGCGATAAGATTTACTCCCAGATTGGCATGCTTCTGCTTAGCAATAGCAAGTCTGCTTTATCGCTCCAAGTGGAAATGTTACAAAAGAAAACTGTGACGGTGCGACTTCTCCGCCCGGGATGTCACGACAATCAAATAGAGTACATCACAAAATAAAAACTGACAAAAGCTTGATATTATAATCTGAACAGGTCATGAAAAAGAATTATGGGTGTCACCAACAGTTGGTAGGAATGAAATTAAGATTTCATAATACTTTTAGATGATTTTAAGATGTTACTGAATACGTACATGAGTGCTATCGCTAGCTAACACATTCGCCGTTCTCATTGACCTCTCCATGTTGATAAAGTGATCTGTTCCGACTAGTTACGGTTACGCGATACACGCAGAACATTCTGTTTATAACCCCACTTCACTTCAGGTAAGATATTTCACTTGAGCACAGCAATATTGCAAAGTAAGGCGATAATTTTGTGAAACATACGTATCGTCATATCATTTTTTCAAAAAATGTGCGAATGTAACCAACTGTCTGCGATGTCTAAATAACATTTTGGGATGCTCCTATGAACTCGCCGCTTTTGTCGTTAGGACTTGTTATCTACAAAAGACGCGTTTAATGGATAGATTATTTTCAAAGTTACAGATTATAATCTGTAGTTTGCAAAATGTTTACACAAAATGCAGAAAACAAAGTGATATTCGACATTGCCCAAACGCACTTTGTCGGATTTCATCTTTTGTGCTTTGAAAATTGTTCACGTTAATCGATCCTTCTCTTGCCGTTGCGCAAGTGCCAGAATTCGATTCTTGTCTCCGTAACATAAACATAAACACTTCTGATGCGTTCGTGCTGGTAGGCAACTGAAAGTTATTGAAGCACAAACACCCACACAACGAAGAGACAGATGCTGCCTGTCCACGTTTCGCATGAGTCGACATCAAAAGACTCGGAGGCGTCTGTTAAAAATAGTTGCGTAATGATTCTCGATGCATTCGTGCAAAGTCGGTCCATCGTGGCGTGTGCGTCAGCTCGAAGCAAAAGCAAGAACTACGAAAGGATTTAAATTGCAAATTTCAAGCGTCGATCTTATGTAGTCTATATTACATTTTATAGAGTTAGATGCGTTTTATATTCTTGTCGCAATTACCATATGTTATGTTTTTGTTTTCTGCAGGACACGAGTGTAAGTGGCAAAGAATAGCCTGCTGGCTAGATTAGAGTACGATTAACATTTTGTGTGAGGATAGCATATAGCAGCGGGATGTTGAAGGAGAGGTCCGGATTTACGTTGAAAGATCGTTTCTTTCAGTTCAGCACATATTCGAGAAGCTCTCCAAAAGCCATTATAAGAGCAGTTCTCTGCTTTTTTGATATCCAACCCCATCCTTCGACCTCATCCCATTACCAAATTCACCTAATGAAAAAAGTGTTTTCAAGAAGGCTCCTGCTTTAGTAATTGGTTAATTTAAGCTGAAAAGCAAATATCTATTATTTTATAGATCTGTGTATGCAAAATGAATTCTAGGTTGAGTTCTAACTTAGATAATACTCGTACGAGTTTAATAGTCAAAATGTTAAAGCGCAAACGTGTTAAAGATTGACTGATGGTGGAGCCCCTTTGACTTCCGTCGGACCTTCGCCGAAATTGGGGCCGTCATTTGCACTTTCATTATTTTCAATTAAAATAAGCTGTTGAGTGAACTTAGAATAGTCACAATTATGTCACCTTGTTAAAAGTAACATTCAAACTAAGCGCGTTTGCAAAGTGCAACTAGGATAGCATTCTGAATATCTCTTGAGACTATATTTAATTGGTTAATGGCCGTGACGGGAACTATAATTACATTGATCTAACCGATTCCGGAACTAGTCTCGAAGTATTCTGCCCGGACGCTCGGTACGTAGGATGAATGATAGATAGCTAGCGCTGAAGTCACTACGTGTGCAGACCCAGGCAAACTTGGACACCCACGGCTTCCTGCAGCTACGTGGTGACGCATGAGTTGATACTTGCTCAGCGAGCGTTGCACTTGCGTCACTGATATTTCACGACCTGTAACTCCGCCGACTCGTTCGCCGACATCAGAGCCTAATTCAGTGTTTAATTCGAATCAACTCGCAACCTTCCAGCCTACACTAGAATATGAATGCGTCGCTCAAGCGTTATGACTCATAATTACGATCGACCATCCGTTAATGAGCAGTATTTATACAGTGAGACGATCACTTGAGACATTCAATCGCCGCGTAGTCTTTCGAGGCGATAGCCGAGTTAGGTAGGAGCTCCGATACGCTTACCATCTTACCAGTATACAATATTCTGATATCATTACAATTCATCGGTCCGATGTAGAATAGCTTGGAAATTAGGGAGATTGTTTAGTGATAGCAGAAGTCATTACGGAGACAAAGAGAGCTAAGTAAGGATATTTAATCAAAATTTTGAACTTTGCGCTTGACAGTTTTGATTCATGGTCCTCTTGCAATTCTGCTCTGCACAATATGTCTCACCCTTCATTATTCAACGGTAAATTGAGATAGCTGAAGGACATCACGCCTTTTTTTTCCAAAAAGTGTCCTTTTGTAAAATGTGAATTTAGTTTTGCTACTCTAAAGAAGGAATAGTGGAAATTTTCTTCATTGAGGAATCTCAGTTGAAGTTTTAATTTCATCTTCGTGTCTATAGCCGATGCGATTATGATGTGTGCATTTTAGCATCCTTTCTCATTAATGATATTCGTTATTACGCTGCTTTCCCTGAGCAATACGTGTCAATTAGCACTTTGTATTTTGCTACTTAGTCGAAATTGCATGCGCTTATTGCTTAGAGAAATCATGAAATTGCCCTTGTTGTAAAGTGCGAATACGCAAAATATTCAAGTCCGCTAATACTTTCTCTCGCTGTTTTTTGTAATTTCCTTCTTGAAACGCTTTGGTACATATCCACTGAATCAGTGAATGAAATGAGATGTTTGCTTCTTTGAAGGATTAGTCAATGGAGCTCTGCAACGTTTCAGTGAATGGATTCGTAGCAGAGATAGATGATTTGGCTCATTCATTCATATAATATTTATTTAAAATTAAACTGTACATTTAACCTAAGAGTTTTCTAGAGTTAGCTATGGCTGGCAATTGATCGAAGTGTTTACAATATGGCATTTTTACATGACCTATCCGACTATTCTAGAGCGCGTGATTGTTTACGTAGGCTTATAGCAACATCCTGGACACTATCGTAGTTTGCCCATACAATTCTTTATTTCATATAAATTTTTGTGGTGCAAAAATGTAAGCACTAAGATCGGTGACCGCTTTTCAATGGTAGTCTCTAACGAAAGCATTTCGCTTGTATTTGCTTGATTATATATGAAGTACGTCAGACTTTATTATTACCTGTCAATACTAACTAAAATGCAAATAATTGCTTTCAGAAAACGGGAAATCAGCCATTTATAGAAATGCAGAAACTTCCTGTGACGTCGTTGTTCCTCTTGACGTTTGTGCTGGCTTGCTGTCAGGCGTACCCGTTTCGGTCGTACAACAGCAGAGGTCTCTCTTACTACTACGCTCCACACTTTCAACGAAGAGAAAGCATGGTGATCCCGAGATTCGCTCAAGATGTCGGAAATGAAGACGATTTCGTGCCCCTCAACGACGAACCTATGCTGAAACGGTCTTATTTCTTGTCCCCCGATCCCAACATTGCCATCGGAAGAAGTGATAGCTCTCGACCAGGAAAATAGGAACAAATCGTTTGCGACGAAATGTGCTACATTGCCTAAAATGAAAATCAGCTGTCGATGTGTGTGCTTCTGTGTTTGTACAGAGAGTAGCCAATGGACTAGTAAAATCGAGAAATGTTTCTACTGCTCTATGCTACAGTTGCAACACATCGAGCAGATCGTAATCGAATATATTAGCGGAGTCTACAAAATTTTGAATTCACAAAATCGTCAAGCTCAACTGCAGTTGACTTATCTATCGATAGCCATAGGCGAACGACAAACGGTTGCTCTTGCCCAAGCATACGATAGTATGCGTCCGCATGATTCATTTAGTATAGCATTACAGCAAACCAGTAATCAACATTATATGTATGGCAAAAATAGTGTAGTGGCCTGGATCGTTGCCGCTGCATTTTGACAAGGACCATTCAAGTAAAACAAAGAGTAAACTGAACATATCAACCTCCTTGATCTCACAGCCCTGCCTAAGACCATAAATTATGCAAGTGATAGTTTCACAGCTTCAGATTGCCCAATTGTACCGATAATTTATTGTCATGATTATTATTTATACCTTCAAATGACAATTGGAAATTCCTTTAGGTTACTTTTCAGCCCCTTCTCGAAAGAATTGCTGCTGCTCTCTTCTTGTCTGTCACTAAATTTGGCATCATCTTATGACATTTACTTCAGTGGGTCATGATTTTTATCAACGGAGTAACGTTTTTGCGTCAAAGCAATTGTATGGGCGTAGCCCTGTCATTTACGGCTGATGCAATCGAATACCTCAGTAAACGCAGTCAAAATGCTGTAGCCAGTTTATGCCTGAAGTCTTTTTCACAGTTTACTCTAAACCATTCAGTTTCAGTTTCTACCTGAATTGATGTTACACGCGGAGTGAACGGATATCAGTGGAGCAGTTGATGGAAGAAGAATGAGTTATAAAACAACAAATCAAGAGCGCATGTCTGTAAAGCCTATTTTTTCATTTCTATATCAATTAATTTTATTATTTAATTGCATATAATACTTCTGTGAGCTGCTAGTTTACCAATGTGCATCATATTTCTGATCATCAGTACTTATCTGCCAATCATTTATACTGTATTCAGAAATATTCGTACGTTGCATTCTTTGGCTGCGTCGGCTTGTCCATCAATCGAAGCCGTTATCCTGTCTTGCGGGGACAGAGTTCCCCTACGTCTGTCGGTTACTTTTTACTCGGGCAAAGTATTATGTACGACACCTGTCGAATCGGAATGTACATTTAGTCGTTTTTGCCGTCCTTAGAGCGAGAGCGGTATCATGCGTCCGGCTAACAGATCATAGTTCGGCCTTTGATTTATTTGTCACGTCGTTAGGCGGCCGACCACTCCAACTTCTTTGGGTAACTTGAGACCAACTCTCCTCTTAGTCATGTGATAAGAGGCCAATCAGACCATTCGCTGGAATGGATGGATGAGCCGTACCCACTTGAGATCTGTAACATTTATTTGATTATGCGATAGCACAATCAGCTTGATAAGAAAATATTGACGTAGAGAATGCTCATCGACTTCTGAAACAGGCCTCAGAAAAATAGAACCTATGTACAATGCAGCTCTTTCTTGGCTTCATTCCTCAACACATTGCATACCAAGCAATCATGGATAAGGGCAGGAACAAATGAATATTGTTACTGAGCATCGAGATTTCACATTTATCCAGGTTATGTTGGCAAAGGTAAAAATCCCTCCATTTCAGCTCATTCAAGCTTTGGAAACTCCAGAGTTTGACTTGAATGGAGGCGTTCTATGTTGCAAATCTGAAATCCATGATACCAGTACGTATGCATGGTTGATTGTCTGGCGACGAAAAATCACGAATTAGTTAAACTGGTCGCACGACGGGGGCAGAGACTAACCACCCCACCCCCGTTCACTGCTGTCTTTATTTCCGCATTTCACCAATTGTGTGTTGTACTGACGCATTCTGTTCGCCCACCGCGTACCTGACGTGTCGACTGCCTACACAGTTCGCCTTATGTAAACAATGACCGTTTCTATGACTTCATTATGGAATGAGAACAATGTGCGGCTTTAGATCAAAAAGCCATGACAGAGCGGATCACTTGAAAGCCTTTCACTATGCTTCTAAACCTACGACGTTGATGAGGGACTGAAAATGAAACGTTATCTGTTTCAGCGAACCCTTCACTCGGTTAAGGATGGGTATACTCCGCGTATAGAGCCCTTTCTATAGTGCTTCGATTTCGTGCATGAAAGAGTGCGATGCGTTTGCGGACTCAGTTTGAACATTCAACACATTTCAAAGTATTTCTTTATTTAACGTATTTTAACGTATTTCTTTATATTCTCCAGACAGTCTTTCTGTCTTAAAAGTTCACTCTGTCAAAATCAGATCAATTGCTATTTGCACAGCTCCATAAGTAAATTTCAACCTAAAGCGCACATATACATAGACATTT
>NIUQ01001723.1:0-27640 GCA_002796945.1 Plectus sambesii
AAGCGGGTCTATGGTATCTTTCTTATCGTTGTGGGATGCAGGGCTTGAATGAATATTTTTCTATTTCACTGTGGGATCGCTGTTGAAAGTCGCCTTGCTGTATGTTGTAACCTAGCCTTGGGATGAGGAACCGGTAAAAGTGAGCGGCTTTTTCGTATTATTAATGATAAGGGGAAAAATACAGAGAAAGTAGAAAGCGCACTATAAAACGAAGATGGCACTTTGGAAGAAAACTAGCGACCGCTTGGGACTAGGGGCAGCATACGAACTGAAGTCCAACCATCTACTAGAATGCGCGCGCTGAAAGTGAGACATTACGAACAGTAGCACCCGCTTATTTACTGACTAGCAATAGTAAGGATCGCTCATGTTGATTACGTTCCAACGTTACGTAATGTTGTTATCGGAGTTTAATGAGATCGGCCATAGAGCAAACACAAATGCGCGACGTGTTTACTACGCAATTAACTGGTCATAATTAACTGTTAGGAACTTGGTAAGAGTCGCACTAATAATCATTTGAACTTACCAATTAATAGAAATAGTATTTAAAGTTATGATGCGCAGCGTTGACGGAGCGTAGGGACTAAGGTCGTTTCTACTTCGCGTGTGTTTTCACGGATCTACTTAGCGAAAGTGGGCCATAGCTTGTCGAAGTCACCGTCTAAGGTCATATGGCTTAATTACTTTCGCGCGGTGGCGTATGCACCTGCCTCAATGGTGTTTATGGTTGATGTTCATGTTCCTTGCGCGACGACGCTATAACACTTACCGTGGGACATTGCAGTATTGGTCTCAGTCGCCGGTCGGTCAGGATCCTTCGCCGCAAGGGTATCCTGGACAGCCGCGACCTCGTCAAGGAAGCAATCCTGGAGGCGTTTCTTCGCCGCTCACTCATCAAGGCCCACGAATGCCCATGACGCGTTAGTCTTTTGATTATCACGATCATTGACGAATGTCATTATTTGAGAAGAGATAATGGAATTTTTTACCGGATTTATTATAGCTAATATCTGTCAGTGGTCAGTTTCTTAAAAGTAACGTAAATGTAATTACATTCCTACACTTTATTTTTACATTAGTTTTATGACATTGGCCCTAGGACGCTGAGAAATGTAGTTACAAATCTGTGCCAGGAGTGCATAGGCACTTCCATACCTTCTTGCCCTTCATTCTTTCCTAAAGGGTCTTTAATCATAATTTGTCAAAACTTGCACTCCACGTCATCAAACTAGCGTTCTAATCGAACGCAGAGATGACGAAATAAAATACAAAAGTGATGTATTACGATGGAAGGCTTTGTAACTCGCATTCCTCGTAACATCAAGAAAATTAAGGAATTTCAGCGCAAGACCAACAGCAAATGGCAGCGAGTCCGAGTCCGCGTCAGCCACAAAGTCAGATGTCGTCGGGACGTAGTCCTCTAGCGAGCCCGACAGTTCTACCGCCGCCATCGCCATACGGTCGACCGCCATCGTCAGCTGCGAGCAGTCAGGCGCCCCAGTCGCCGATGTACCCGCCTCAGACGCCGCAACAACAACAACAACAACAACAACAACAACAACAACAGCAGCAGCAACAACAACAGCAGCAGCAGCAGCAAATGCTTCAGAGCGGTCAACAGCTCCACCATTATGGACCCCCTCCACAAAGCCCTGTTGGTGGCCAGCCCCCTTCGCAAGTGAGGCACTTTTTGGCGTTGAATAGCTATTATTTCACGGCTTGGACTAAAGGGGAAGTCCTGTCGGCTATTTTCGGTAGGCACATATTGTCATTTATTTTTAGTCGCGCGTGACAAGGTGGTGGAAATTATTTCCTTCTGCTGTTGTTTAAAAATAAAAGATGTAATCTGCACCACCTTGTCGTGTGCGAATAAAAATTAATGACGGTACATGTCTACCGAAAATGGTCGATCGGACTCTTTCTTTAACAAAGCTTTTCATAGCGAGTCAAGATATACTACAGCCTATACTTTCTATGGGCTGGGTGTTTCCTTTACTCGCGAGCGGAAGCTTCATCAATACGACCCCAGAATCATTCATGGACTTTTTCTGCATCAGATTTTCTTATCGAAACTAAAAAATACTGATTCAGGCAATGTATCATCAGAGACCTCCCGGTCCAGGGATGCAGCAAGGCGCTTATGTGTATCCTCCGAACTGGCAGCAACAGCAGCAACAACAACAGCAGCAGCAGCAGCAGCAGCAGCAAGCTCAAGGGTACGGACCGCCTCGACAGGTGCTTCCGCCACAGCCCCAGCCAAGAATGATGGTATGTACTGGATCTTCACAACGTGGCACTTTTGCAAAGATTAACAACATATTGAATACAATTTTATCAATTGCAAAGATTGTCAAATATGGCAACTCTTTATAAATGCTTTGCATGTACTAGCCGTTCTCGCTCAGCGATTCCTCGCTTGGTGACAGCAGTACTAACATTTAGGGCGTGAAACATTCTCTTGTGATGCATAAACTCTACTTGGCTGTTACTAAGAAAGAAATTTTCACTTCAACTGCTTGACGTCGCTTTATTGAAACTTTATGATTACAGGTACCACAGCGAGTACCGTACCCCGGCACTGCGTACCCTATGGGCGGACCACCGCAGGGCGCCATTTATGGACAGCAGCCGCGACAAGTCATTCAGCGACCGCAGTACCCGCCTCTCCCCACCAACCAACCGGTCCAGCAAACGTATCCGATGCCTTCAGGATACTATCAGGTTATTAAGGATTCTTTTGTCTTTTAGCGATTTGGAGACCGCATCACGGGGAATGTCGTGTGCTTCAACGCTTCAAAATCATTGTGTCGGTTTTATATCGCGTACCTTAGCTTAAGTTAAAATTTTGTATGTATTCATTACAGTCGAAATTGCCTGAACAGTAACAAGGTATTGTTGATTTAATAACATTGCTTCGAAAGTCGAGAGCGCTTCTTTCTCTCAATATACGCACTTAAAAACCCAAAAATGATGACCGTTGTTGGTGAAAAACAATGTTCAAGCACCGAAAAGCGAGCTTATCTTTGTCAACTACGGTAACTGGCGAGAGTTCTAATAACTAATCAACAATGTTGATTATACAGTAGTATGATAGACATAATTGTTACTGTTGAATTGCAGCAGCAGCAGCCAGGGCAGTATCCTCAAGGAGCTCCACAAACGGCGCCGTATTCTCCGTCAATGCCCAATCAACCACCCAGATTCGTTCGACAGCAAATGGCGGTATGTCTCTTCATTCATATTAACATGCAATTTACTTTGTCTTTTCTCTTACAATGCTTATTGACATGAGAAATTTGCAAAGGAGGTAGAGCTCGTTAATTAAGGGAGACGGCGGTGAAGCATGAGAAATTAGCAGTGCGGTGAAACGCAAGTGAGTTGTCGATAGAAGTTGCTGAAAAGTACGCTCACCCCCGCGCTGTTTTGCAGTTACTCTCGATAATTAGCTCGGACACGTATTCTCAAAGTTAAGGCAAAAGTCATAACATCAAAATGTCGACTATTAAACCTTCTTAATATTGAAGTTCGGTGATCAGAAATGGAGAGAGATAGTGAAGATCCATCTCAATCATTCGAAGTGGACTACGAAATTTCCAATGCGTCGACGCGTATACCGGGTTTTCTCGAAATTAGGCCCCGGGGCGCTGACGAAAAACACGTGCTTTTTGGTGGTCACGTAAAAATTCAAAATTACGCCCCGGGGCTTAATTTCGCGAAATGCTTAGAAACGTACTGATACGTAATAGTGCTGTATTAATACCACCAGATACTGTTTTACTGAAGCGAAGCCACATTAAACAGTGAAATTCGGCCATATTTAGGTGAAATTGCAATTAAATGCAATTTTACACGTATATCTATTAATATACCAAGGCAAAATTTCAAGAAAAGATAGCTCAAACGGTACTATTTTTTGAGGTCGAACGAACACTTTTTAACTCCGAAATTACGCCCCAGGGCTAAATATCGAGAAGACTTTCAAATTTACGCCCCCCGGGGCGTAATTTTGGGGGGCCTAATTTCGAGAAAATACGGTACAGTCAAAACCGGATAAGTGCACATCGACCGGGCACGAAAATTTTGTGCACTTATCCGGTTTATGCACTTATCCGATCATGATTCAATACAAAAGTTGCACTCGGGGCTTGCAAAAAACGTGCACTTATCCGGTTTGTGCACTTAACCGGTGTGCACTTATCCGGTTTTGACTGTAGCGACTTAGAGTGCATGCTGGAGTAGCGACGCGCTGGGTGTCCTAATACAGCTGAGTAAGCGTGCTCATCACGATCGTCGTTCATTCATTCATCCGGCTGTTTCGTCGGCTAAATAGATATACGCACGCGCGGCGGTCGTAGCTTTCCCCGACTCGCTTATTTATTCAAGCAGTAACCACAAATTACGTTGACGCTCTGGCCGCGGATTTCGCACCTTATGTCGTGCGCGGAACGTTATATATTTTACGTTGAAGACAGTGCTGCTGTCATCTGAATACTATACGCTTCCGTTGTACTGCTCCTACCCCTCGCCCTTATCGGTATATTTTCCACGCGCTCGCAGTGTTATTTTTCTAGCATCTTTCGTCTTAATTCGTTACCTTTGCATTTAAATTCGTCAGTATTGCGTTAAAGTTGATTGCAGAGATGGAGAAATTGAATGCAAAGGTGCTAACTTATGATAAAAGATCGTGCCGGCCGTGTTTATACTTTCGAAATAGCGCGCGTTATTCCGTACGTTATGCCATATGTTAAACATGCTAGGCAGCTTAGACGGAACTCTGCATAGTTGTTGTTTATAAACTTGGCAGCTGTAGGCGTAATTTAATTGATAAGTAGAAAAAATAGGTGTAGTGTTGCCATTGACTCGAATATGCGTTGCGCAAGTGATATTTACGGAGAAAATCAAAGAAATTTCACGAAAATGTTGTTTATAATAAAAAAATATTAGCGTTGGAATTATAAAAACCGAAACTACTATTTTGCTTTTCTCTCCTACTTTAATCCTCTTACACATGTTTCACTTATAGCAGCTCTATGAAAAATTATCGCATCACTTTCAAGTCTTATATTTTATTAATTAGCGAAAGGTTTATTCACATTTACAAGCCTATGGTTACTATGTGAGTTGGCTCCATGAAAACGTATTCGCACATTCGAGATGGCATCTATCAAGTAGTTTTTTGCAAATTCTAAACATTACTGATGAAGAGAATTAATGTTGCCATTGCAATTGATTGGTCATAAGAGCGATGATAGCGCGCTTTGCGCATTTGATACTGCTCATTTAGGCTCGTTTATAATTTTTTAGAGCGCTGCTCATAGGTAGTATGAGCGGTGTAGGCCGTTCTCGTCTATGTCATCCATATTCGATCGTCTCCAATGGCATTAGCAGATGGACTGATTAGCGTGCCATTGAATTGGCCTGCTTGCCTGTCTTGACTTACTCAACGCACACGCTATGTTTATTATCGACGAACTAGCAGGAGTAGATCGTTGACAGTTCTTGTGAAATAGTAGCGTGTCTTTACAGCGTAGCCCCCCTAGTTGGCTATTGATTATAGGGCAGTTGCAGTGGGATAATCGCCGCTCTCTAGCGAAGGGTTATAGTCAGAATTTTTCGATCAGTAATTGAGAGTGGAAGGTAACACCTTAACATGCGTAGTATCGAAAGCTAAATTGAGCACGTTCGCTGTGGCATTTACACTATTAACCTTGATCGCTACAAGACCAAAACTTGATTTTCACGTTACTGATTGAAATTTTTTGACTATAGTGAATATTGAGGAATAAACGAAATTCAGCCATTTATTCGCTCAAAAGCCACGCGCATAATTGTGTATTTTGCGCGATGTTTGTACATTCAGCCGAAATTAGAATGGAACAAGTGGCCAGTCGGTCACTTTTTGCGAATTTGAATGGGCTTCAAAGTTTTTAACGCGCGCGTCTTAGCAAATGGCCGTTCTTTTTTGTTTTTTCGAATCGAATTTCGTTAGAAACCATCGACGCTATTCGTTCAGACGTACAAATGAATCGAAATCCGACCGTTAAATAAGTTTAATTAACTGGTTGTATGCATTAATTCAAGTAATATAATTAACAGCGACAAGATGTTTGAAGTAAGAAGTGAATTAATGGCTTAGCCGTACAATTGTATCGATTGATGTACACTATATCCTTGTCATTCGTTCATCTACGTTGGATGCTTTCAGCCGAACCCGCAGCAGCCGCCGACGATGGCACTACGACAGTACCCACCAGGACAGCCGCAGGCGTCCGTATATCCAGGACAACGTAAGCTGCCGTTGTCTTGTTGTCGTGTCTATTTTCAGTCCCCCTGGCGTATTATTGATTGAATGTCGTGCGCGTTGTTTAATTGCCGTCATACGTGTCGCGGTTGTAAGCGAGAGAGGGAGAGCGATAGAGAGACTTCTTAAAGCCCAACTTCCGTTGGCGCGCTTAGCGCCAAGGATAGTATCAATTCCGTCACCGCGACTAATAGCTCTAAAGGCGTCATTAAGGGCGGCGTAATTTGCTCGACGTCTCACAGCTTCCGCGGTTTTTCTCATGCTCGCACCAAGAGTTAATATTATTACGAATATGCATTCTTGGTAATGAGTTGTGAAGCATGTAAGAAGGGTGAGACGTCGTTACGAACAACGTCGACTTTGATGAGCCCTTCAGACCCCGTGCGGTTTGATGCGCTTGAGTAATCACAACATTACGTTTCGCTGACGCTACTCTCATTCATAATTGTCGTCGCGCGGCGTAGTGGAGTATAGCGATGATTGGTTTTTGTTCGGAAGCTAGAAAAGTGGACGTCATGCCGATAACTGATATGGGTTTGCTTTAAAAATATATTTCAATTCGCTGTGGTGGGTAAGGTGATGAGAAGTCGAAGTAGTCGGTGTGAAAGTACCTCAGGTACTGCATCATGTCTTTTAGCTTTAACGCTCTTGTGTGGTTCATGAATATGGACCATTCGATTCTAATAGGGAAATTATTCAATTCAAAGAGGACATTTTTCATATTGATTTGACTAGGAAAACGTCCTTTTGATTTAGAAAACGCTCTCTTTAACTTGAAAAGTGTTACATTTGATTTGGAAAGTATCTTTAACAGAGTCCAAATGGCATAGTTAAATTGAGATATGGGCCTTATCTTCCCTCTGTACCATACGGACTAAACGAACGGCTAAAAGAAGTGGACAAATGCTGCTTTTGATCGGCTTCTCAATGCTGTATTTTTCCGAGCTTCACTATATTCGCTCCCTTGTCTTCGCCCTCTTTGCCCTCTTCGAGTATAATGCCACCTCTCAGTCACTGCTCAAACCGTTTCCCTTTTATGTTGCGCTTAGGCTAAGATTAGCTCCTGTGGTCGATGCGTAAACTATGCGCGTAAATTTCTGGGATGGACGCTAAATTTAAGCGTCACTATTACAGTGAAACCCGGATAAGTGCAACCCGGATAAGTGCACAACCCGGATAAGTGCACAAGATTTTGATACTGTTCCATGCCCCGAAATTTTTTTGCCCTATCTTTTGTACATGATATAAACCCGGATAAGTGCACAACCCGGTTAAGTGCACAAGATTTTCTTGCCGCATCGATGTGCACTTATCCGGGTTTCACTGTATTAGTTTTGATGACAGAACGCACCTTCGGTCTTCGCGCGTTCGCGGCAGTAAATATGAGTGCTATCTTCCGATAGTCATGCATTCTTATGATGCGAGAGATCGCTGACGGATTTTTTCATTGAAGCGAGGATGTATGATATGCGGTAATCTTATACTTCTCTCTTGTTCCATCATCATAATTTCTTCGTCAGTTACAATGAAATGTGGTTTCCATGCTACAACGGTTGAAGTTAATAAGCGAAATTCAGTTAGCGTTATCGCAAAGGAAAAAACCGGATGGGAGAAGATACTAGCGATACTTTTTTGAATTATTTATGATTCAGCGTTTTTTGTCTAATAGTGTAGTGAAGCAGAAAATAGTGTAATCTAAAACAGTTCGATTCCGTGGGAAGCTATTGGTATCAAATAATCAGGGTCAGTCTTAACAAAGCAATATTGACCTGAAAACGATATGGAGTTATGTTTATAAGTGGAAATTACAGTTTTGCGTTTTTAGAGTTGTAACTGATGAAGAAATTTCAGTAATAATTTGCCGGTGTTTGACCGCTGTTTACGCATATGTGCACGGTGTTGGCATATATTTTTAAGAAGTTTTGGGAGAGCTTACAACGGCGGCGAGATGTTCTTGATGATTATCATCATGTCCATATTAATTGACCGTTCGATTTGAGTAAGCATAGTGCAAATAAAGTGCACTGAACAAAGTGGGACTCAAAACCGTGTCTTTTCACAGTCACCGCAGGCCCCCTCTACCACCTAAACTGCTCATTCACAGTGCCCCTCCCCTCGCGCTTAAGTTTAATATTTGCGGATTATCTCTTGCTATATTCCATATTTTGCGCCATTCTTTTGCCTGGCTTCTTTCCAATCTTTGATATTTGCGTTCGATCGCCAGTTGGGACAATGTCTTAACTTTCTTTTAATAGCTGATACGAAAAATAGATCGTGACGTTTCTTTGTAAACGAACGCCACTGATCCAACGTCATATGACGCGCGCATTTATTTGGCGCGGCGAGTGATTGGGTGTGGTTTTGAAGCGTCGGCTAATTAGCCTATTGATTGTCATCGGAGCGCGCGGTTCAGTTTGACGGTTCTTCACTGGACTCCTGCACCCGTTTCGAATTAGCGCTCTTTCTTGTTCGTGTTGCATGCGTGCGAGCGGTCATTTTCTTCGTTAAGCGGCAGTGTCGCAATGCTCGCTCATCGGCGCAACAATGCGGCATTCTCTCTTGAACAGATGACAATTGCGGTTCGCGAAGCCATAAGGTCCGTACGTACTTGGGAAGAAGGCGAGTATGGATGAGAGCTTATGCGTTGAAGCTTAGTGCATCTTACAGGGTACTTCATCACGCGCCGCCACTCATCATAATTCGCCACTGTTGCATTTAGTTTTGTCATCTCTAGAGTCAATTAGAGCGCTAGTTTGACGAATTTGCATGCAAGGGTTACGATATGGAATGCAAGAGTGACGAATTATGATGAAATACCCTGAAGATGTAAAGTGACTATGTGATTGATAGCGATACAAAAATATAATTACAATTCAATATTTTTAATAATTAGTAGTTTTCTCAAATTAACCCCAGATTGCGTGATTGTATATAAAATTTCATACTGTTGTGAAAATCGCGAGTATAGGCCGAATGACGAAGAGATTGTTGCAGAAGTATACGCTGGCGGTCCGCAGCAGTTCGCTCAGCAGCAAGTGCCAACGCGTTACCCACTGCAAGTACAGCAGCATAGCCCGCAGTACCCCGCGGGCGCCGATGTCCAGCCGATCCGACAAACGATCCTTTCGCCCGGCGGTCAGCCTCACATGGCGCCTCGTCCTCCTCAACCCTCGCAGTTCTTTGGCCATGATCCCAACATCGTTCATTCTGGTTAGTCAATTATAGTTGCCGCAAACATCTATGACGCCAAAACAGATGTGATTCCGTTTCCGGTTCTGGATTAATCCTGTACTCATTAATGTAATTTGTTGCGTTTCAATCGGACCGGAACGGGTCTTTCAGGTGTCTAGAATCTTTGCGTTCCCTATACTCTAATTTATTGTCGTATTATCAGACGATAGAAATTTTGTAGAATAAGGCAAAGTAAAAGAAAACTTTTCTTATGATAATGTGATAGGGCGGAAAATTTTGACAGAAATGGCAGATGAGTTTTGGAAACTATGACTGACATTTGTCGCCTATAACAGAACAGCGCCTGAGAACAAATTCTTAAGCGTAAAGTAATGAATCTAGAAGTTGGTTTATTCCAATCTATAATAAGCAATTTTTTAAATTCTCTAATATAAATTTAATCAAATAATTCATTTTCTATAGACTTGATCCGAAAATTTGATAAAAATTAGCGCTAAATCACTGCGCCTTTAGGTCACGCATCTGCTGTAATCTAAAAGCTGTTAACTATTACTTTTCACTTTTAACGAATGTAATGTGGGACAACCGTCTTGATTTTATTCGAATCGTACGAAGCAACGCACATTGCTCATCAAAAACGCATACAAACCCTCATCAGTGACACAACTTCGAAACATGCAAAGACAATACGGTATCAATGATATGCGAGCACAAATGACGCTTACACGGATTTTAGTGCCACCAGAGCTGTGCTTACTTGGATGCGTATTTCTCATCGTGGAATACGAGCGACTAATTGATCAGAAAACGGTGAGCGACTGGCGGATTCTCATCGCCATGCACGGAGGCGAGGTGGAGCCCGTTTACTCCGAACGGTGTACCCACATCATCAGCGAGTCTATTCGTCATCCCATCGTTCAGCAGGTAACTCACTTATCACTTATTTGATGGTAGAAATTTTACCACAATAATGTCCAGTTTCTCGTGCGCCTCGTTATTACACTCAACATATCTTCGTCGGTAATGAGAAAATCACACTTTAGTATCACAACGGTAAAGCTTCATAAACGAAATACAACTAGCGTTGTCGCTGAGCGAAAAATCATAAACGAGAACACCGAGTACAGACAATGCTTTTCTCAATCAATCTTACAATTCGACATATTTGCAAGCATAGAAGAGTACAGCGTAAATTGATGCCTTAATGCTTACAGAGTACACTGCTTGAGAGCGCAATAGAAAAATAAACAGTTTTGAGCAAATTAGTCAGTTTCGCAAACTCTTCGTATAGTTGTAACAGTGCTAATTCTGATGACGCAGTGTGATTTTACACTGGTAGGGGTGAGGGCACTGAGTGGCGCCATATACAGGCTCTACGTTGGGCACCTGTCCACCTGTCGGAACGGAGAGCGTATAGCGTTGCATCAGAGCTACCAGGATGAGAAAGAGCTCCATCCTAGCCAGCGATTCGCCTGAAAAATAAGAGAAATAGCGCGTAATCATAATATTAATTGAATAGCTTAATTATCGAACATGATTATGCTACCCCTCAAAAATAGGACATACCGGCGCACTGTCGTTTACCCAAGCTGAACGGTATCAAATGATCGACGGCGGTAGCGTTGAATGTCTTCCCATCCGCGTTCAGGAATCGATCCGGATTGAAACGCTCAGGATGGGGAAATGCTTCTGGATCGTCGAGCACTGTAGTAATCTGTGCCAGTACCGTCGTGTTGGCAGGGATGGGCAGATTAGCGATTTCAGTGTCGGCTAGTGTCTTGTGCAACACATTGAATGGCAGGATATTTGCCTGAAAGAAGGAAAATATAATTAATACCGTCTCCTTTATGAAGCTATTATGGCGCATGAATGTACGGTCAGAATTTTTCGATAAGCTTCTGATCAAAATTTAGCGATATGTGACAAGTAAGCGCAGTTCTCTCTAAAGTTCCTAGATATACTCGTAGTCGAACGAACCTTTCGCTGCAGTTCCATGAGCACGGCCGAAGTATAGGGCATATTGGTCTTGTCGGCCATTTTCGGCTGTCGGTTGGGTCCAATGACGTCATCGATCTCTTTCTGCAATTTTGCTTGAACCTCAGGGTGCTTTACGAGCCAAACGATCGCCCATCGCATTGTGGTAGCTGTTGTTTCCATGCCCGCGATCCAGAAATCAGATAGGACATTCGCCAGTTGCAGCTCGCTACAGAGATTGATTGTCATTAATTGTCTAGTTATTGTTGTACAGTGATCGAAGCGAAAGAGACACTTACGAATAGGAATCTGTTTTTCCATTTTGTTCCCTTTTTCGAATTTCCTGTAGATAGGCAGCGGTGAAGGTGTTCGGCTCGGCATTGTAGTCGAGATCCTTTTTGTGTTCTGTTATTTCCTCACCGACGAAGTTGATAATCTTCATGGCATCCGCGCGCAATTCACCATATCCATGCCATCCAATTATGGGCAGGTGACGCAACCACGGATGCGCTTGTATGAATAGGACACTGATGCGATTTCGTGTACGTAAAAGCACTTTCTCTAAGCCTTCTTTCATGAAGACGAACTTGGCGCAGTCATTCACCTGCAAAGCGCTAAGAATTTCCTAGATTGCAATAATCAAGCAAAGCTATGCTCATAATGAAGATAGGGTTAAATCCCTGTCGACCACGCATCGAACCGAAGAAATGGGGAAATCTTAGCGTGAAATGGTTGAAGTCTTACCGGGAAATGATAGCCGAAGAGCAGCTCGTTGATGATATTGCCCACGCATAGCTGCAGTGGCCAGTTCATGTCAGCTTTGTCCTGTTGCGCGAGGTCGTCCACTTGATCAAACATTGTCGCCACCGAACTCATGATCTTCAATTAGAAACGTGGCTCATAACTGACTGCCGAGAAACATTACATATTGAATTGAGAAATATTCACGCTAATAAAATAGCATGAATTTCAACTCCTGCGCTTTATTTAAAGTTTTGCAATGCAAAAACAATGCACCGTTAACAAATCGCACTTTCTATCGTATGGAATTTTACCACGCAACGGTGCTTTAAAATAAGGTGAGATCGGCTACCCCGCCTTTTTCCCTTAATATGGTCTGAGATACTCATTTTACCTTTTCCTCCATCACATTTCTGCCCATTCCAAAGTTGCGCAGTGTATGCACAGCGTAGCGCCGCTGATCACGCCAAAGCTCGTTCTCAGAAAATATTATGCCGCCGTTTTTGAAACTTGTGAAAAGAGTATCGACGGGGTTGCTCGGTCGGCCGGCGAATATATCTCCTGAAGCAAGCAGCTTTATATATATATATATATATATGAATGAGATATAGGGGTTGGTTGGCAAGGCTGATCATATTTTTTCTGATTTAGCGATAGAATAGTAATGGGAAATCTTAAGTGTCAGAAGTTTTATTGGTTTGTATATTTTCTGAGTCCTATTTGAATCAAATTCAGTGGCTGAAATTGTCACCCAAAGAAAGGTTTGTTTCTAAGGTACTCCCGACTCACGAACAGGATGGTGTCTCTTTGACCGTACCTTTCTTAACGAGTGCCTCCTTGATCTCGGGGAGTTTCGTGATGATAACGGTGGGTTGGGGTAGGAAGATGGTGAAGACGGGACCATAGGTGGCGGACATTCGCTCGAAGCATTTGTGAGTGTTGCATTTGTCGATTTGTAGGAGGTTTCCAATGAGCGGCAGTGGAGTGGGGCCGGGTGGATAGCGCGCGACGTTCTTGTAGTAGCGATGAATGTAGTAGGCGATACAGACCAGCGCGACGACGATATACGAAAGTGCCATTCTGAAGAAAGTTTATGGAATTACGATATGGATACTTTTCACGCGTTTTTGGGTTCTATTCGCTGAAGAATGACGACGCTTTGAAAGTACCTATTGTATTTGCCAAAGGAACAGTTTTGAGGCTTCATTGGCGTGGCGTTTATTTTCGAAACATACAATTGAGGCTCTGTTTGCACTTCCAAAAGCGCACGTACTGATACGCTCTGCTTGTTATTGTCTACTTTAGTTAATACTTTTATCGCAACAAGGAGCAAAGGTTGTTTTAAATGGTTTCTTACGCAAGTGATATATTTTAGGGCATAGTTTGAGAGTATCATGCTAAGCATTAAAATTACACTTAGTTAAGAAATTGTAAGCAGAACCATAGCCGTCAACAGCCATGGGGCCTCTGGAATGGTCTAGGGGAAGTTACTCTCCTAATTAATACTCTTATTACCATGATACCTAACATTTAAGTAAAGAAATAGGGCATGGTGGAGGGGAGGGGATCGAATGAGGTGATTCACATCACTGGTTTGTTGGACATCGTCTGGCGCGAATTTATTGATATTTTCAAAGCGATTGCTAGCAAAGTTAGAGCAAATGAAGGAGAGAGTATGCGTAGCTATCGAGAGTTTGCGCCTACCTGCGCTTTATATAGACTCCCGCCTAACCCAGATTTGCTCTTTTCGTCGCCGGCCCTAGTTGAAGTTTGTGCGCGGCTGGTTGACGTTTGGTGCCATATCGGCTCATTTCTATGCTTGCGTAGTGCTTGATGCTGGCGAAAGTTCTGCTTTTTACCCTTCAGTGTTTAAACTTCAAACATCATGTTATTCTCAGGGTAATCTCGCAGGATGGTACACAGATTGTTTGAGACTGATGGACTTTTTCAAATAACATCTCTAATCCGTTCTTTGCTTTGAAATAGACGGGACGATAGTAATACAGCTCTTGTTTGATGGCTGATCGAGGATGAGTTAGGTGTTGATCAGCGTAAATGGTTTTCGTAGATATCATTATATTTTATCTTCACTAATCATTTGAGTAATAACGTCTTGTAACATTCAGTTAATCATATTCAAAGTAGCCTGGCCTCTGAAGGCTGTCTAGAAGAATATGAGAGGCGTTCATAAAGCTTCTTATATCTTTATAACGCTTGTTCTTTGTTGATGTAGTCATATATTCAGGCGTAAAATAGTATTGATTGAATTCATTCTGTTATGTCAGTGATGTACCTGGCATGTTAACGCTACTTATTCGTGGGCTCCGTGAGATCGAAGGAAAACAAGAGGTTGACAGTAGATTGAGGGTTACAGAGCAAACGGCGGTGCACAACACATTTTAGGCAACGTACGCAATTGCAATTGGTTACTGTATGAAATGTATTCGTGCTGATCGATCTAGGGTTTCATTACCTCAACACATTATATCACATTTAAATCTGTTTCAATCGAATAATCGCCGTCAGCATCAACATAATAATAATATTTATCCTACAACAAAATATACGGAGTATCTGCATTGTATGGATGAACATGGCGATGTTCCTTTGGCCGCGTTGTTACTGACTCAGCAATGTTGATTACATCTTTCTAAAATTATATTCGCACAGATAATGGAATGATTTGAGGACAGTAAATAGACACATTTGAATTGCTTTTCAGGCGATGAAAGATCACAAGCGTTGCGTGAGTGCGCAATGGTTGAACGATTGCATCGAATCGGGCCGAGTCGATCCGCCCTGTAAGGCCGTTCATCTACCATCCTATTGGGGAGAAGCGAAGCCTCCCAATATCAAGTCCAAGGTTGGCTATTTGACATTGCGTCATCATTTCTTTTCTTTACTGTCGTTGTTGGACTATAATCAATAAGCGCGATAAAATTTATTACTGCCAATCACTGAGCGCGTACTAATGCACGTAGCTCGGAGATTAAGCGGCGGTAAGAAATGGCAGTGATCGACTTATTCGCATAAGTCAAAGCAGGGACTTAGGTAGAAAGGTTTGAGCTCTTGGAAACGATCGCATGTGTTTATTGTGGAAACGATATGAATTATGACAATCATAGTGATATTATTTATTTTGAGAGATTTGTTTCAATGTTAATTGCTGTTTTCACTTTTTGAATGTTTTATTGCAGCTGTTTGCGTTGAGTGGCTTCGATGACAAGAGCGATCGAGCCTGTCTGAAGCAGATGATCACAGCTATCGGTGGCAAAGTCACCGGCTACATGACCAAGCATAATCACTTTCTCATCGCTAAAAAGTAAGTCAAAGCGCCTTTATTGCAAAAGCATTTTTACTTTACTGCGTCCTTGAATAAGCTTTTCTGCGCTTCAAAAACGTGCAGATTGTATTTTGCGAACGGGAAAGAATTATAAGGCGTTCTTGTTTGTCGCATCATAATTCTGCCCTGAAAGAGGGCTTAATTTGCGGGTTTGATTTCTGCTGCACTTTACAAAGGGGGGACTAGTTCGTGGTTTGCCTGAAATATCAAGGTGAACTGCGCGGCGCCTATAAAAAGCCTGCAACTCGATCGATTTCAGCATGGACGGTGCGAAAATAGAGAAGGCGACAGAGTGGGGCGTCCCCATTGTGAACGCTCAGTGGGTGACGGAAATCTACCTCGGCTATGACAAAGTCGTCTCCAACTACGAGAACGAACGTTACCGCCCCACTCAACAGACTGACCTCCGAGTACCACCGGCCACATTTGAACGCATTGTCGAACCTTATCCTCTTATCATATGTAAGTTAAAGTGAAGTTTTATTTTATGCTTGTGTTATTAGCGCACTAAAATAGGGCGGCTAGATTATGTATGATGTACTCTGGGTAGGATACTGCTAGGTGTAATCAAGGTGTGTTGGTCATATAGGACAGAAACGGGATTAGGGTGCTTGCTTGAAAAAATGTCTCCCAATCAAGTCAGCAACTAATTAGCCCAAAGACTGTTTTCGTAATATTCTGTTGGAGAGGTGTTGAATGTTGATAAGCAACCGACTCCTGCGTAGTTGGGCAGTTCGGCGAATTATTTCATCTTGTCAACGTTTCCATACGACACATTGTAACATGGACCATTGTAGAAGGAGAAACTATTCGCTTATATGAATAATAATAGTTATGATAAACGGGCTCAAAAGTTTACAAGTACAGCCGACTAAGTATATAATTGATACTATCAATTTTAAAACTTAATATCACCATCAGCAATTTTGCAATATTTCCAAGAGACCTGATGTAATTGCGATGAATCTTGCAGCTGCTTGGAAAGTGCCCGTTTCGGTGGCCCGGGAAAATTGGCAGTCCGCCAGCGAAAGGAAAGCGGCGCTCGAAAACGATGAACGCATCTTCCCTCACAATAAGCGACTCAAGTGAGTTTCTGTTTCTCTCTTTTCAGTTGTCGATCAACGTTTGAGTTTCATAATTTTGGACATTGTTCGTTTATGCTCTTCTTTACCTACGCGATCATTTCATTATCAAAGTGTTGTTGTTTTAATTGTAATTTGAGGAATAATCTATGAAGGAAAAATAATTTAAATGCGACCTCATCTTAATAATCTTTGTGAGAAAGAATAGTCCGTTTTAATACTTGTTAACTTTATCAACCTGAGGTAGATATTTCATTCCACTTGATTCAGGTTATCGCCGCCGCCAAGCGATGAAATGATTGAGCAGCATCAGAAGGAATTGGTGCAGTTGGATCAGCATCCAGTTGTCTGTTTCACTGGAATCGGCCCTGCTGATGTCGACAATCTCACTCGGGTTCGTTGCGGTTTTTTTGTTTCAGCGGTCGAGCTATTTATAAATATTCACCTAAGTGTTACCCTTTACCTAATTTCCGTTTTCATACACCCGATATGCTTATTATAAAGGAGGAACCAGATAATTTCAGCCATTCCTGGTCTCGCAACGTTTAGCCACTTCTGGCCTCTTAGCTTTTGCTCGTTGTGTGTTAACCAAATCTAGAAAATTTTGCTTTGGATCTGGATATGTCGCTCTTATCTGAGTTCTCCTGTACACGATTTGTATATTTGAGCTGTCTGCGTTTGAATTAGTGCACTATAGATTGGCCTAATGTACGCATTACTTTTTATCTTCCTCCTCCAATAGTATTATATGTGCTATTAACAGCAATAACCTTCACAAAACGGGTAGTAGGAAAGACACGCACGCATAGAATATATTACTCAAAGAAATACACTAGAGTTTATGTACAGCTCGTAGCAAGTTTCCATCGTTAGCCGTCGTCACAAACTCGTCTTGTAGCTGTGAACTTGCTAGTTCTGATGACGCAGTGTGATTTTGCATTGGTAGGGACGGGGAAGTTGAGTGGCACCGTATACCGGCTTTAGGTCGGGGAGCTGACCTCCCTCCGGAACGGAGAGCGTATAGCGTTGCATCAGCGCTACCAGAATGAGGAAGAGCTCCATCCTAGCTAGTGATTCGCCTGAAATTGTGCAGAAATAGCGCTTAAACATATTCCTGATTTCAACAGCTTCATTATCGAACATGATTATGCTTCCACTCAAATAGGACTCACCAGCGCACTGTCGTTTGCCCAGACTGAACGGTACCAAATGATCGACAGCGGTCGTATTGAACGTCTTCCCATCGGCGTTGAGGAATCGATCCGGATTGAAACGCTCAGGTTGGGGAAATGTATCGGGATCGTCGAGTACTGAAGATATCTGTGCTAGCACTGCCGTTCTAGCCGGAATGGGCAGATTAGCGACTTCAGTTTCGGCTAGGGTCATGTGCAACACGTTGAATGGCAGGATATTTGCCTGAAAGTTGGAAACTATAATTTATACCATCTCCTTTATGAAGCTATTATGGCGCATGAATGTACGGTCAGAATTTTTCGATAAGCTTCTGATCAAAATTTCACGATCAGTGATAAGTAAGCGCAGTTATCTCTAAATTTCCAAGATATTCTAGTAGTCGAACAAACCTTTCTCTGCAGTTCCATGAGTACGGCCGAAGTATAGGGCATATTAGTCTTGTCGGCCATTTTCGGCTGGCGGGTCGGTCCAATGACGTCGTCAATCTCTTTCTGCAATCTCGCCTGAACCTCAGGGTGGGCTACGAGCAGAACGATCGTCCATCTTAGTGTGGTAGCTGTTGTTTCCATGCCCGCGATCCAGAAATCCGTTAGGACATTTGCTAGTTGCAGCTCACTGCAGAGATTGATTGTTCAGTTATTATTGTACAGTGATCGAAGCGAAAGAGACACTTACGAATAGGAATCTGTGTTTCCGTTCTGCTCCCTTTTTCGAATCTCCTGCAGATAGGCGGCGGTGAAGGTGCACGGCTCGGCATCGTAATCGAGATCCTTTTTGTGATCGGTTATTTCTTCGCCGACAAAGTTGATAATCTTCATGGTGTCTGCGCGCATTTCACCATATCCGTTCCACCCGATTACGGGCAGGTGGCGCAACCACGGATGCGCTTGGATAAGCCGCACAGTGATGCGGTTTCGCATCCGGAAGAAAACGTTTTCAAGGCCTTCTTTCATGTAGACGAACTTGGCGCAGTCATTCACCTGAAGTTAGTTTTATTTGACAGAAAAGGTTCACAAAAGCTTCTTTACGATCAAATGAAGTAGTCCTAAAGATAATAGATTAAAGCCTTACCGGGAAGTGATAACCGAAGAGCAACTCGTTGATGATATTGCCCACGCAGAGCTGCAGTGGCCAGTTCATATCAGCCTTGTCCTGTTGCGCAAGATCGTCCACTTGACCGTACATTGTCGCCACCGAACTCATTACCTTCAAGTAGAGATATTGCTCATAATTGAACGCCGTTAATCATTTCATAGTGGACTGAAGAAATGTTTACACCAATAAAATAACATGAATTTCAACTGCTGCGCTTTCTGTTTAGTATTGGAAAGCAATAGCGTTGATCTAGTAAAATATCACTCTTTCTTTCGTACATAATGATATTTAACGATCCTGCTGTGAAATAATTTGAGGGCGACCTTCCCACCTATTTCCTATAATATGATGTAAAACGATTATTCTACCTTTTCTTCCATTAGATTTCTGCCCATTCCAAAATTGCGCAGTGTATGCAAAGCGTAGCGCCGCTGGTCACGCCAAAATTCGTTCTCAGAAAATATGATGCCGCCGTTTGTGAAACTTGTGAAAAGGGTGTCGACGGGGTTGCTCGGTCGGCCGGCGAACACGTCACCTGAATCAAGCAGCACTTAGCATCCGAATGAAATAGAGATGTAGGTTGACAAAGGCTGATTTGATTTATTTGATTAAGTGGTAGCATATGAATGGCAAATGTTGGATTAAAATTATCTTGTGAACTCGCTAGGTCCTATTTATATAGAAATTAATCGCTGAAATTGGAGCGAATAGCTCAGATAAATGCTTTTTTTCTTAACTGCCAGTGCATCCAGACTAGGCGATATCTGTTATACGGTACCTTTCTTGACGAGTGCCTCCTTGATCTCAGGGAGTTTTGTGATGATAACCGTTGGTCGGGGCAGGAAGACGGTGAAGACGGGTCCATAGGTGGCAGACATTCGCTCGAAACATTTATGAATGTTGGTTTTGTCGAGTTGTAGAATGTTGCCAATGAGCGGCAGTGGAGTGGGGCCGGGTGGATAGCGCGCGACATTCTTGTAGTAGCGGTGAATGTAGTAGGCGATACAGGCCAGCGCGACGACGATATACGAGAGCGCCATTCTAAAGTAACTACAGTGAAATTCGTTTATAGCGGTTTTTCGGGACCGGCATTTTTTGACCGGTATACGCGAAATACCGGTATAAACGAACTTGTTTGTATGGGAAGATACGCTTTGGGACCGACTAAACTTGACCGGTATAAGCGAAACACCGTTATAACCGAAACCGCTATGAGCGAATTCTACTGTATGTAATTTCGAAATGGATACTTTTCACGCGTTTTTGAATATTATTCGCTGAAGAATGACGGCGCTTTGAACGGACCTATCGTATTTGCCAAGGGAACAGTTTCGAGACGTCCTCAGAGGTTTATTGCCATTAGGAAGTGTCAGTCTAAACTGATTCCTGTTTGCATCATATTACCGCAGTTTTATCTGGTTCTTGAAGGAACTAACGAGTAGTTTTTGAACCCGCCCTGATGACCATGTTCACACTTTTAAATTTGGGCGTGTTATTCGATATTCTCAACGTGTTATTGACTTCTCAGTTTCATGTTTTTATCGCAACAAGTACCAAAGTTCATTAAAAGTCGTTTATCATGAAAGCGATAGATATTCTGGTACAGTCAAGCATCACTATTGTGCCAATCTTTCGAAAAAACGCTTCATTTTTGAAAGGACTGGGATCAGTCGAATGAGCGCGTGCTAATGCCTGTAATTATGATGGGGAAATGGCTCACTTCCATTTGACTGCTCCTTGTAGAAGCCAGACCTTAGTTTTTAAAACACTATTGTTAGTATGGGATGGTCAAGGGTCCCTATTCAATTTACTAAGCAAATCGGGGAACGTCTAGACGCATTATAATGAAACCTAATATTCAGTTAAAATAGGGCGTAGGGAAGTCGAATGAGGTGGTTTATATTACAACTTTATTAGACATCAAGATACCTTACATTTCCTGTATTCTCGAAGCGATTGTTAGCAGAGAGAGAGAGCGATTGAAGGACTGTTTATGCGGAGCTACCAAGAGTTTGCGCCTCCCTTCGTGTTCGCGCTTTATATACGGACTCTCGCTTGACCCGGTATTGCTCATTTCGTCGCCGGCCCTAGTTTTATTTGTGCGCGGTCGGTTATGTCTGATGTGTGATGTCTTATGTCGTGTGACCTCGGTTCTCATACCGCACAGTACTTGATACCGGCAATACTTCTTGTTTATAACCATTGAACGCTTAAACTTCAAACATCATGTTATTCTTAGGGTAGTATTGCAGGAAAGTAAATAGACTTGAATAGAAGAGGAGGTTCCAAAACAAATGGGATACGTTCCAATTCAAAGAGAATATTTTTCAAGTCGAATCGATATGGAAAGTGTTCCCTCTTGACTGGAAACTCTCCCGTTTGATTGAAAAGTTTCCTTATTAAAGCGATATTGGAATATACTGATTGAGCCAAAAAAGATGCACCCTTTTTTATTTTGTATATCTCAACAACGAACTAACGAAATTATATCTCATTTTCATCCTTGATACTCTAGCATATTTCAAATGCTCTATTAAATTATAAACAGTTACTCTTTGCACGTTAACCAAATCTGGAAAAGTCATCTAGCTGGATCGATAAATATCGCTCTTATCTAAGTTTTTTGTGCACGATTTATACAGGGTGGTCCAGAATCAACATAGCACCTCTATTATCAATAATAGAGATGTTATGTTTATTCTAAAACACCCTGTATTTTGATGAGCTGTCTGCGTTCGAATCATTTGAATGAGTGCGTTCAAATTAGGTCAGATGTACACATTCCTTTTTACTTTCACTCATATCGTTACATGGGCTTTTATACAATAACAGCTTTCAGAGAATACAGTGAAATTCGTTTATAGCGGTTTTTGCGGGACCGGCATTTTTTGACCGGTATAAGCTAAATACCGGTATAAACGAACTTGTTTGTATGGGAAGATACGCTTTGGGACCGGGTAAACTTGACCGGTATAAGCGAAAAACTGTTATAACCGAAACCGCTATAAGCGAATTCTACTGTACGCATCAGGAATAACGCGGTAGCATAGAGTACACTTCTTAGATACATAGAAGAGCTTGACAACAGTCTTTAGCAAGTTAGCCGTCGTCACGAACTTGTCATGTAGCTATTACATAGCTAGTTTTGATGACGCAGTGCGATCTTGCACTGGTAGGAGCGTGGCATTTGAGTGGCAGCGAAGATGGGCATCAGGTTTGGCAGCTGACCACCCTTAGGAACGGAAAAAGTATAGCGCTGCATTAGTGATACCAGGATAAGGAAAAGTTCCATCCGAGCCAGCGATTCGCCTGAAAATTTGGAGTAATAGTGGTTTATCAAATTACTGATTTTGATCATTTTTATTATCTTCACGAAAACCCGTTAATTCTATAAAATGCTATATGGAGTCATTTCTTGAAACAAAGCTCATCAACTGTGTACATCATTTCCACTTTAATATGGGCACTTTTTAATTCAATGAAGGCGTTTTTCATTTTTGATTAGATTTGAAAAACGCCCTCTTTGAAGTGGATAGTATGATGATTATGAAAGGCGAAATAGAATATATATAACGAACTGGGCTAAAGGCAGGAACCGGTAATAAGTTGCTTGTACTATGTTTCAAAGCTCAACAGTTCGCCCTAAGTATTTTATTACTTGGCACAATCATGCCAAAGTTGCTCATGAGTTATCAATCCAATATGCCTTACCAGCGCACTGTCTTTTGCCGAGGCTGAACGGTACCAAATGATCGACGGCGGTAGCGTTGAATGTCTTCCCATCGGCGTTGAGGAATCGATCCGGATTGAAGCGCTCAGGATGTGGAAATGTTTCTGGATCGTCGAGTACGGAAGAAATTTGTGCTAATACGGACGTGTTGGCAGGGATGGGCAGATTAGCGACTTCAGTGTCGGCTAATGTCTTGTGCACCACGTTTAATGGCACGATGTTTGCCTGAAAGTGGAAAATTTAGTCGATGTCGCTCATTTGTACGGTTGTAATAGCGCGTATATTTATTAGCAATATTTTTCAGTGAGTTTCTGGTCAAAAGTTAGCGATCAGTGACAAATAACCGCACTTCTCTCTAAAGTAACAAGATATACTTGTAGTCGAACGAACCTTTCTCTGCAGTTCCATGAGTACGGCCGAAGTATAGGGCATATTGGTCTTGTCGGCCATTTTCGGCTGGCGGGTCGGTCCAATGACGTCGTCGATCTCTTTCTGCAGTTTCGCCTGAACCTCAGGGTGAGCTACGAGCAGAATGATTGCCCATCGCAAAGTTGTCGCTGTTGTTTCCATGCCCGCCAACCAGAAATCCGTGAGGACATTTGCCAGTTGCAGCTCACTGCAGAGATTGATTGTTCAGTTATTATTGTACAATGATCGAAGCGAAAGAGACACTTACGAATAGGAATCTGTGTTTCCGTTCTGCTCCCTTTTTCGAATCTCCTGCAGATAGGCGGCGGTGAAGGTACTCGGCTCGGCATCGTAGTCGAGATCCTTTTTGTGTTCTCTTATTTCTTCGCCGACAAAGTCGATGATCTTCATGCAATCTGCGCGCACTTCACCATATCCGTTCCACCCGATTACGGGCAGATGGCGCATCCACGGATTGGCTTGTACAAGCAGCACGCTAATGCGACCTCGCAAGCGTAATAGCGCATTCTCCAAGCCTTCTTTCAAGAAGACGAACTTGGCGCAGTCATTCGCCTGAAGTTCTTTGTGTTACATAGGCTTTACTCGTAGGTATATACCTCTCTCCTACTTCATAAACGAATACGGTAGACTTAGTGCCGAATCGCGCACATACCTCATTATTACATATACTGCAATATGGGTTCTAGTATCATGCGAGGACCTGATTGCTTACCAATTTTTAAAATACTTTAAAATCAGTCTTATGTTGTTAGATAACAAAAAGAGTGCGCTTTAGGTTGGGACGGAGATCTAAGGAATTTTTTAAGGCTTCACATTTAGGGGTGATAGTGCTAGACGCTATTTTTAATACGGCGATGTTCCTGCTGGCCGGGACTGGAAGCTGAATGAAAATGATCTTAGTAGCGCCCTCAGCCGCAGTTGCTGCAGCTTTACAGTCGAGCTCATAATGTTAGTTGGCGAATAAAATTGTTCCCAGAGTGTCGTACCGAGGAAATGAGGAAATTTTAGCGTAAAATAGTTGAAGCCCTACCGGGAAATGATAGCCGAAGAGCAGCTCGTTGATGATATTGCCCACGCATAACTGGAGTGGCCAGTTCATATCGGCCTTGTCCTGTTGCGCGAGGTCGTCGACTTGATCGTACATTGTCGCCACCGAAGTTATTACCTTCAATTAACACCGCATTAAGTAAAAAATGAGTAGCGTTATCATCTTATAAACCTTAGTCATCTTAATGCCAGTTGCATTAGGTTTAATTTGTAAAGAATTATGTCAATTGTCGTAGGTTTGTGCTCATACGATATCACCGTGGAAGTCGCTTCGTTAGCAATAATTATTATCGTGATAACTTAAGATGAGCGGTAGGTCAATTTTAGTTTATAGTAATAATTTAAAAAAATTTAACTGCAGTAGTGCTAAAATACCCCTTGGTATACAACATCCAATCGCTTATACGCGCCAACTGAGAAGAGGCGGGCGGGGTTGGGGTAATTTAGCAGCAGTGATGTTAAAAGCATTTCATGTGAGCGTTTCTAGTAAAATAATCACAAAACTTCTTGTCACCTTTTCCTCCATGATATTTCTTCCCATTCCGAAGTTGCGAAGCGTGTGCACAGCATAACGCCGCTGATCACGCCAAAATTCGTTTTCGGATAAGATGATACCGCCATTTATGGAACTTGTGAAAATGTTGTCGATGGGGTTGCTCGGTCGGCCGGCGAAGACGTCACCTGAATAAGGCAGCATTTATCATCCGAATGAAATATAGGCATAGGTTAGCAATGGCTGATCAGATTCTAAAGGTATAAGCGGTAGGATAAGAATTGACAGTCGTGGATGGCATCAAGTTTGCGAGTTTAGGCGCTCGCTGGGCTATTTGAATAAAGCTCGGTAGCTGATATATCACAAAAGTTGACCGCGTCTCATGCCTTTGATATAAAATCATACGCGGCGGAAACATACTCATCCAACTTATCTCAGGTTTTAGTGACTGAACTCTGTTTTAGTAGAACGATGGCGTCAAGTTTGTTGCCCAGATAAAATTTTATTCCTACTCTACTGCCAGCGCACCCAAACGAGATAGCGTCGTGTATATCGTACCTTTCTTGACGAGTGCCTCCTTGATCTCAGGAAGTTTGGTGATGATAACGGTAGGTTGGGGCAGGAAGACGGTGAAGACGGGACCATAGGTGGCAGACATTCGCTCTAAGCATTTATGAGTGTTGCATTTGTCGATTTGTAGGAGGTTGCCAAGGAAAGGCAGTGGAGTGGGTCCGGGTGGATAGCGCGCGACGTTCTTGTAATAGCGGTGAATGTAGTAGGCGATACAGACCAGCGCGACGACGATATACGAGAGTGCCATTCTAAAGAAATTTTGTAGGATTGAGATATGGAAACTAATTTCACGATTATTATGAGTAAGAGAGAATGGCTCACTTAAAATGGACCGGCGCTTCTATAAGGGAGACCTTGAACAGCCCTTGATTCGTCTAGGATGGTCAAGGATTAGCATCCAATTTAATATCCTAATTAAGTAACGTGGTGTAGATTCTATAGACTCCTATAGCCATTAAATATGACATTTAGGTATAGAAATAAGTAGCATGAAGATGTTGAATTTAGCAATTTACATCACAGGTTTATTAGAATTCGGATAGCGGTAGATTAACTTTATTTTCTAAGCGACTGAGGGAAAGATTATGCAGAGCTACCATGAGTTTGCGTCTCCCTTCGTGTTCACACTTTATATAGAGTCCCGTGCGACCCGGTATTGCTCATTTAGTCGCCGGCCTTAGTTGAAGTTTGTGCGCGACCGGTTTTTAACTGGTCTCATATCGCCTCAGTTCTTTGGTCGTTTAATGCTTGATGCGGGCGAAAGTTCTGCTTTTTACCCTTTAGTGTTTAAACTTCAAACATCATGTTACTCTCAGGGTAATCTTGGGAAAGAGTAAATAAACTTCAATTGAATGGCATTTTTCAAATCATACAAGATTCAGTCCAGTTTTAAAGGATGTTTTTCAAGTCATGTCGATCTTGAATATATTCACTCTTAATTGGAAGCTATTTGTTTTAAGGAGAAATTTTCTTTTTTAAAGCGAGATTGGAATATAAAAGGAAAGCTAAAAAGCAATACTCTTTTTATCTTACTCTGTCTCAGTAACGAACTAACGAAGTCGTGTGATATTTTCAACTTAGGTATTCTAGCGTATTTCGAATGTTGTATTAAAGAACAGCACTGATCAGTTCAATTTTTCATATGGTGCATCATAAAGTATTCAAAATAAAATAGTTCAGGTTCTTTCAAGTACATTAATTTTAGCACTTTAATTTGCGAAATAGTTCTTGATCTGACTGCCTTGTCAAGCAAATGCCCTCAACCTGGCACTAAACCTAGTCCTTGGATTCATTATACAGTGCCAGATCAATTTCTGCCGCTACTGGTCTCCAACCGTTACTCTATGCAGCGTTATTTCATTGTGGAAGATCGAAGTTCGGTTGAATCTGAATATGTCGTTTTATCTTAGTTTTTCTATACATTAGAACTATACTTGAGTGTGTCTGCGTTCGAATCTGTGCTATCAGGTTTGGCGAAATGTACACTTTCCATTTTACTTTCTTTCTCTGAGAGCATAACGTATGATACAGCAATAGTTATCAGAGAATAAATATTAGAAATAGCGCCGTAGCATTGAGTATACTGTTTAGAGACACAAAGGAGAGATTTTGAACAGTATTTAGTAAGTGAGTCGTTGTCAGGAACTTGTAGTGTAGCTGTAACCTTGCTAGTTTTAATGACGCAGTGTAATTTTGCACTGGTAAGGTTGCGGAAACTGAGTTCCACCGTACACCGGCGTCATGTCGGGCAGCTGACCACCCTTCGGAACGGAGAATGTATAGCGCTGCATCAGAGCTACCAGAATGAGGAAGAGCTCCATCCTAGCTAGTGATTCGCCTGAAAAATTGGAGAAATAGCGCTTAATCATATTCCTGATTTTAACAGCTTCATTATCGAACGTGAATATGCCATCCCTCAAATAGGACTCACCGGCGCACTGTCGTTTGCCCAGACTGAACGGTACCAAATGATCGACGGCGGTAGCGTTGAATGTCTTTCCATCAGCGTTGAGGAATCGATCCGGATTGAAACGCTCAGGATGCGGAAATGCTTCTGGATCGTCGAGCACAGTAGAAATCTGTGCCAGTACCGTCGTGTTGGCAGGGATGGGCAGATTAGCGACTTCAGTATCGGCCAGTGTCTTGTGCATCACGTTGAATGGCAGGATATTTGCCTAAATGTAGGACATTGAGTTGATGCTATCTCATTTGTGCAGTTGTAATGGAGCATGAATGTACGGTCAAAATTTGTCGATAAGCTTCTGGTCAAAAATTAGCGATCAGCAACAAGTAACCGCAGTTCCCTAAAGTTCCTAGATATACTTTTAGTCGAACGAACCTTTCTCTGTAGTTCCATGAGTACGGCCGAAGTGTAGGGCATATTGGTCTTGTCGGCCATTTTCGGCTGGCGGTTCGGTCCAATGACGTCATCAATCTCTTTCTG